>WNYA01000666.1:0-128030 GCA_019512145.1 Engystomops pustulosus
GGGGGGTGGGGGAAGGGCAAAAGAGAGGAGAAGACATAAAGGGGGGAAGGGGAAGGAGGAAAAAGAAGAAGGAATCGGAAAACTCCAGATCCTTCCCCCCCCTACTCTTCTATTATTCCTCCCCCAACTACTTCTCGAATCCTTCCCCCAACACTTCACTGTGTCCTGACCTAAACTCTTCATAATATCCTGCACCCCAACTCCCACCCGGCTATTAGGTCCTCACCCCACATCTTTCCTTTAGCGGTCCGCCCCCCTAACCTTCTCTATAGTCCTGGCCCCCCCCCCCCACTACTTCCTCATTAGGTCCCCCCCCCCCCTAACTACGCTAATATTAGGTCCCTTGCCCCCTCCCCCCCCAACTACTTCTCTATTAGTCCTGCCCCCTCGACTACTTCTTTATTAGCTGCCCCCACCCACTACTTCTGCTATGAGTCCCCTCTCCCCAACCACTTACTTCTATTAGGTCCTGCCCCCTCACCTACTCTGCTCTATTAGGATATGCCCCCATCAACTCCTTCTCTATTATGGTTCCTTGCCCCCCCCACCCCCCCCCCCCAACGTACGTTCCTCTAGTAATTCCGGCCCCCGAACTACCCCTCCTCTATTAGGTGCCTGCTGTCCCCCACTAATTCTCTATTAGTCCTCCCCCAGCCACTCCTTCTCTATAGTGTCCTGCCGTACCTGCCCAACTCACTTTCTCTTAGGATCCTGCCCCCCCCCCCCCCACCATACTTCTCATCAGCCCTGCCCCCAACTACCGTCTTTAGACCTGGCTCCCCCAACTACTGCTATTAGGCCTTGGCCCCCCGCCCCCCTAACTACTGCTCTATAGGTCCCCCAATTCTTGGGTCCTGCCCCCCAACTACTTCTATTAGGTCCGCCCCCCAAACTACTTCTCCATCGAGGTCCTGCCCCCAACTACTATATCTCCCCCTTCTCTATTGAGGAGTCCGCCCCCCAACTACTTTCTCTATAGGTCCTGCCCCCCCCCCCCAAACTACGTTCTCTACAGCAGGCCCTTGCCCCCAACTAAGCGTTCTATTAGGTCCTGTCCCCAACGTATGTCGTCTATGGTGGTGCCCCCCAACTACTTGTTCTATGAGGTCCCTGCCCCCCACTATTTCGCTATAGGTCCTGCCCCCCAAATACTTCTCTATTCAGAGTCCTGCCCCCCCCCCCCCCCAACTACTTCTCTATTAGGTCCTGCCCCCCAACTACTTCTCTATTAGGTCCTGGTCCCTCAGCTACCTCCCTATTAGGTGTATAAGATGGATCAGTGATGTTTTCCCGATACGTGGCTTGTGTCGTGGTCTGGTTATCTCTTCTCTGCATACGTTTTATGCTATAGGTTTCTATTTTCTGCTATTTTGTGTTATAGATTGCTGATCTCTCTTGATGTATCTCATAGTGATGTCTCTTGTATATCCCTGGTTTGTGTGTATTTCTGTGGTTCCCTTCCCTCAGTGATAATGAAGAACAGTCGTGTAATATTGTGTTTTACACTTTTCAGGGATAAAGACTCAATCTGGATTGACCAGAATATCACAGCAGGTGCCCCTCATTCCTCTGTGTCTGTCTCTATGCTCTTCCATTGTCTATACCCCCCTCACTGGATCCATCCTAACATCACACACACGGATCCATACGTCCTCCCTCCCATCAGGTCTCCTCTCGTCCTTCTTATCTGTCCTGTCCCTCCCTGTCCTCTCTCCGCTCTCCCTGGTCCTGAATCCTTCATCATGAAGTTTTGTCTCTCCACAGATTGGCCGGTTGGAAACCGAAACATGGTCTTCTCTTCGGTGAGTTACATGGGACTTAGTTTTCATAATTAAAATAATGTGTCATTGGTTAAAAATATCCACAATCTCTCCCCCTATGGAGGCTCTGTCCCCCGCTCTCATATAGGATGTATAGGTGACCATATAGGATGACACCAGAGAAGTTGGACCTCCTTACTCAGGCTCAGGCTAGACTACCAGGGAACCTAGAATAACCTTTCACTACACTACACCAACAGGGAACCTAGGATTAACCTTCCACTACCCTAGGCCACCAGGGAACTTAGAGTTAACCTTCCACTACCCTAGGCCACCAGGGAACTTAGAATTAACCTTCCACTACCCTAGGCCACCAGGGAACTTAGAATTAACCTTCCACTACCCTAGGCCACCAGGGAACTTAGAATTAACCTCCACACCTAGGCCCCCATGTAACTAGGATTAACCTTCCACTACCCTAGGCCCCCAGGGAACTTAGAATTAATCTTCCACTACCCTAGACCACATGGGATCCTACAATTAACCTTCCACTACCCTAGACCACATGGGATCCTACAATTAACCTTCCACTACCCTAGGCCCCCAGGGAACATAGAATTAATCTTCCACTACCCTAGGGAAGTTGAGACTGCACCTATTATGCGACATTGTCGTATTTTGTGCCATTGATGAACTTGTCCTCCCTTTCTCATCGGGTCAGAATTCCACCTCGAAGACTGACATCTCCAATACTCATCCGAGTAACATGGATTCTCCGTCAGAAAATGGGCCGGCGGTACCTTTCAGCACGTTCAGGACATGAGCACCCAAATTCTGGGTTTTTGTTATAACTGTGACCTCCAAGACTTGGAAACTGGACTTGGCTACTTGATGGTCCATGTAAGGTCCATGAAGGTGCAGTGTCCTTCTATCACACCATCATGACCTGCACCATTAGGACACAAGTCGTTAAGAGGTGTCATTAACCTGTGGATCATCTACTGGCTGGACCAGGTGCAGCTTACAGAACCTCATTCTGGACTTTATTGTATGTGTACAAGTACTGGATCAGTGAACGTCCATCAAAGACAAAATGCGAGGAGAAGAAGTGATGTCACCTCTCACATCCCTCAATATGATCCCACGTTGTGTCCTACAGCAATGACCTCTCCGTGGTCCCCACAAGCCTCTACTGTCCCTAATGTGAACAAAACCTAAATATTTTACATCTCTTTATTGACTTTCTTTCTACAACTTCATCCCAGGACCCCACCCTATTATCAGCCTGGACCCCAATATAGTAAAGCTTCTCTTATTATGTTCACACTTCTCAGGTCTGTATAGAGTGGTCTGACAGTAATCGTGGGTCAAATGGACGACGGTATTACCAGATAGATGAATATGGAGATAGGAGATACAGACACATAAATGGATAGATATATGAGAATAGATAGTATGTAGACATCTCATCTGGAGGAAGTGCTCGAGGGGGTGTACACTCTCACCTAGGTTGCTAGCTACTTATGTGAGATGGTAAGTCCAGGATTGATCTGTTTGCTCAGGCAAGTATATTATGCTGCTGAGTTGTTGTTTAATCTTGCCGGGCCTGGATTTACATGGAGTGGCAGTAGGTTTGGTAGTGGGACTTGCCACTTTCCCCTCCCCTCGACTCCAGTTCGGGTTTTGGATCAGTGCTCTGCTCCTAATCAAGCCTGTGAAGGTAAAGCTTTCCAAAGCTTGCAGGTCTGGGCTCTCAGCCAGGAAACACCTATGTGGGTTTGGAGAGCCCTGCATCTCTTCCTTGTCTAATACTGGGCGTGGGTGGGGTGTCGATGGACCGAACTGACGGGGAGGCAGGTAGGGGCACGAACTGACGATAGGGAAACTCCGAATGGGGAGGAGAAATGAAGAAAGGTTGAGGGGGAGGGGGGGGCTTAGGTAGTTGGGAAATGTGTAAGGAAGAAAGGCGGGAAGAGCAGAGAGGTAGGGAAGGTAGGAGGTGAAGTATGGTTAGAGGTCTATGAGAACTTTGGAAAAATAGAAGATTAATAGAAATTTAAAATGGAGGAACTAATGGGTGAGGGGTGGCCACAAGTGTGGGTCTCTGGTTGTTGGTTACACTGCTTGGTTTTCTCTCGTGTTAAATGCTGAAACACGCCAGTCCAATCATTATGACTTCGCTCGGTCGTAAGGTAGAGCCAGCGGGCCATGATGCGACTTTTCGGTGTGGAAGAAAAGAAAGGAAGGTATAAGAGGAAGACAGTCCTTCTAAGGCTGAGAGAGATTTTAGCGTTATGTGTATGAACTTTTAAAAGCCACGGTGTTTTACTTATTTATGTTTGCTGGACTGTTGATATGCTAAAAATAACCAGCCAAGTTGATACTTCTTCTAATCGAACTCCATATACGTCTTCTGTTACCCTTGTGTGATCCTCAGAGAAAAGGGACCGCCCGAAGATGCGACTCAAGCAGTAAAGTCAGCAGAGAGCAAGTAAATCACTACGAGGGAGAAAGAGCATACCGGATTCCGGTTGGGTAAAAAAGGCTCTCGGCCCAGTAAATCGGAACTGCCGTCCAACATGCACCGACGAGCTTAGTAATAGTTAGGTACTATAAAAAAATGTCGGGAAGGGGCTTCTGGCAGCGGTCAAAACCGGGTTGCTAGGGCAACGGTGTGTCTCACAACTTGCTACATCTGTCTTATGTCTGGTTTCAGCCTGCTACTTCACACTCCAAAAACGATACCATCGCCATTTATTATATTTTTAATCATTTTATTCAACTTTAATTTTCAACACAATGCATCAGCGAGTGCACTTCTCATCCAAAAAACAATTGGGAGTGAAGAGTGGGGTGCAAGAAGCGGAAGAGGGAGCACGGCAAGAGATGAAACTGCTGGGGAGGACTTGCTCCCTGGCAAGAGGAAGAATGGATAGTACGCCGAAGAAGGCCCAAGAGGAGGTAGGAGGAGGGACTAGAGATACTCCGAACCTTCCTCCGGAAACGGGGTACAGGATAAGCAACGGATCCGACGTTTCCGATGCTACAACCGATGCCCCTGGATGCGGCCCCCCATCGCTAAGAATCGGCAGGTCAAAGGTTGGTAAGGAGAGATGCTCTCTTCCTAAAGCGAAGGTTCTACGTCCAGCGCTACTACTTGACGGAATTCTTCTAGGTCGCAGTGGGGACTTGCGTCCGATGACCCCACATCCCCTGTACTGAGGTTTTCCGGGCAGTCCAAGTCTGCAAGTGGAAGGAGGGCGGGTGAGAAAACGGGCCGGGAGGGAAAAGAGGGGCTACACGGGGTAAAAAAAGTGAAGAAAGTTTGCTTCTGTTTCTCCATTCTTTTCCGCTAATTCTCTTTCACCCTCTTCCCGTCTTCTTCCTACATGTTTTGCTACGTGATAGCTCCTCCCCTCCCCTTTCATTGTGTCGCGATTTTTTCTTTGTCGACCTCTATAATCGATCTCACCTCTATGGCTGATTGGGTCATAGGTCATTGCGCCCTAATTTTAACAGTGAACCTCAAAAAGCCGACTATTGACCCTCAGTGAGCAGGGAGGTCAGGACTTATACTCTGCTAAAAGCGAGATACTTGCCCCGCTATGAGTTACCGCTGCTTGTCCGTTTCCCTAATGTCCCACAAACGGAACTACATTCTGTCACAAATCTGCTAGGACTTCCCCAGATGTATGACCTGATCCATTTTGGCAATAAAGTGGTTGGAGCCAGACACCCTACTCCTGCACAGATTCCTAGAGAGGGTCCCTGATGGATCGCCTATAAACCACCTCGACACTGCCTTCTGACCTGCAAAACGCTGGTGGGACAAAGGTGATCCAAGAATGCAGACGAACTTGGTCACCTTGTGAGAGGGTTCCAGCGACTGATGACTACCCTCCGTGATGTTCTGCGCTTCTTTTCACCTCCCCTGAGTGCCAGGTCTGTGCCGTCACCTGGTAAGAGACTTCCACGATTGGGGAGTGTGGAGGGTGCTGATCGGGGAAAAGGGCTCAAGAGGTATCTCATGGCAAAGACTTGCGATGGTCCCCGGGTTGCCAAGTGGCCCTAAAAAAGGACTCCCCTGCCAGGAGACCAGGCCCCTATCAAGTTGCTGGAGATGCCATCAGGGGGACACGTGTCGCCCATTGCCCCCATTACCTCTGAGCCAATGGAGTGTGACGCATCTAGCCGCGTCAGTCGCTATTTGCGAACCATCTTGTGTTGCAGTCCTCCGACTAGAGACTGAACCGCAAGTCTGCAACATTACAATTAATGACTTCCTTTTAAGGCGTTGCCTGGACGTCAGGAAGCCTTAGTAACCTGGGGTGCATGCCAGCCTGGGGGCTGGGGAACTTTGGGTCAAAAAAAAACACATGAGTGTGGTTTTGCATACATGTGATCCACAAAAGTTTAACCCTATAGTGCTGGCTAAAAGTTCGGACTGAACTAGGCCTTCCTTACAGTATGTAATGGGTGTCGTTAAAAACCTCATGCATAATGTATATTGGGACGAGATTTTTCCGTTGTTCTGGGCTTTATGGGGAAAAAGAAAACCCCCCGAACGGAGTGAGATACCCCTAGGTTGTTGCATTACCCACTGTAAATGAAATAAAACTGTGCAGGATTAAAGTGAGGCTTTCCTTACAAGGCCCGGGCTGGAGGAGGAGGAGGAAGCTCCTCCCACTCTGAAGCAAAATATACCAGACTTAGAGGGTCTTAGGGTTAATTTTTGGGACTGCACATTTGTTGGACCCCACTCTTAAAAATGCGAGAGGCAGGTTACACTTTTTGAATGGGTACCTCAGGAACCAGATGCTGAGAATAAATTTTCCCAACATTTTTCCGTGACAATGAGTTTCTTCTATAGAGTCACTAAAATTAATGCTGACATTGGGAACAGCTTCTGGTCCCTAAGCCTAACGCGGCGTCAGTGCTTGACATGGGACATAACCATGTTCTTGGGGGACACTTGGGACTGAAAAAACGCGGGAGAGAGTCCTCCAGAGGTTTTATTGTCCTGCAATTTATGATGACATTAAAAATACGCGAGTCATGCCCCCACATTTTCAGCCTTAGCGCCCCAGTGTCACATTTTGTAGTCCTTTGGTGTCCGCTCCCCATTATAGAGGTGTGCCTTTTGAAGCGTATTGCCATGGATTTAGTGGGTCCGCATTGTAAAACGGGGCTAAGGACACCATTACATTTTTGGTTCGTAGACTAATGCGACCCGCTATCCTGAGGCTGTGCCTTAAGAACACGCATCTAAAACAATTGCCCGGAGCTGTTTGTTCTATGTTCCTAGGACTGGGATCGCCCCAAAGAAATCCTGACCTGACCAAGGTACGAGCCCTTTTAATGTCTAAGTTGAGAAGGAGGCTATGTAAGCTTTTAAACAACCACCTATACGCACCCCTCTGACTATCACCGCACCCCCAGACAGACAGATTGGTGGAGAGGTTTAATAAACCCTCAAACATATGTTGAAGAAAGTGGTAGAAAAAGAATGGTCGTGATTGGGATCACTTGTTACTTACCTGAATGTTTGCTGTGAGGGAAGTTCCCCAGCGTCCACAGGTTCTCTCCCTTTGAGTTGGGCTATGGTCGTCACCCTAGGGTCTATTAGATATTGCAAAGGATACATTGGAGAAGTTGAGTCCACCCCCCATAACAAAAGTGTCTTATCGGCATTAGCACAAATGCCGGACCGTATACCACTGTAATGCTCCTAGTAAAGGGAACACCCTCAGAGTAGGGCGCAAGAAGCCAAAGTAGAATTTAACAACCTTCGCGAGAATCAGGACATTTTAACCCATGTTGACAGGTCTCATACTGTTCCCACTATAGAGAATTAAAAAATTTCCCCCTAGCGAAGTGGCCAGGGCCCTATGAAATTGTTGAAAAGGTCATGAGGTAACTATAAAGGTGCACCACCCAGTGAAGGAAGCCTTTCCAATTGATCACCTAAACTTGATCAAATCCTGAAAGACAGGAATCCTTGGTGGCAACAAATCCTGGTAATATTTTGTCACACAACCCATCCCTTCGGTCCAGGTTGGTATACCCTATCAGGGTCACAGACACAGGAGGCAAGGAGTTTTTGCAGAAAAACAAAGACAAGTTTTCGGACCTTCCAGGGCGTACAACACCTCATTCCGTCATCAACATTGAACTGGCTAGAAGCAGAGTAAAACCTCAGCCCTATAGGATCCCAGAAGCACGCAGAGGGCAGTGTCGCTGAGGTGAAACGTATGCTTGACCTAGAGTTAGGAAGTTTCACAGAGTGAATGTCCATTCCCGATTGTGCTAATCCCAAAGCCAATGGAACTTGGAGGTTCTGTAACGATTTCAGATGTTGAATGAGATCTCCCGTTCGATGCTTATCCTATGCCCAGGGTAGATGAGCTGATTTGAAAAATGGGTTAATGCAGGTACATACCCACCCTCGATCCCTCACAAAGGGCTCTGGCAATTCCTCTTACTGATGAGCTAAAGAGAAAACTGCATTCTTCTCTCCACCCCTGAAGGGGTTATTCCCGATCTGTAGTTGATGGCCATTACGGTTACCTGTAGCACCTGCGACTTTTCAGAGGTGTGGACTTGATTCGTTGAATTCTGTCTTCTGCGGACCAACATCGTGATTATTCAGCTGCCCTACCTTACCTCATGATGTGGTCATTTTTAGTCCCGATTGGGAAAGTCACCTCTGTAAGGTACAGTTGTGTTGAATTGGCCATAAGTTCTGCAGGGTTGACCATAATGCCGAGAATTGTTGCACTAGCCCTAGAAGAAGGCCCACGTAAACCTGGGTTACATTATTGTGAAGGGTTTGATTAAGCCACATTTTCAACTAAATTGAGGAATACAGACTTGGCCAGACCCCTGTCAAAGGAAACAGGTCAAGAGCTTTCCGGGTATTACGTGCTATTTACCGTAGGTTTGTGCCGAACTTGCCTCAATTGCAGCCGCCAATGCCCCGCTAACTTCGTACAAAGGCGAATCAGCAATGGTGACTTGGACTCCATAGGCCTAGAAGGCTTCCAAAGCCTTAAGTCTTCTCTGCTTGCCAACCAAACTCTGTGCTATTTTACCACCCCACCCCCGCCCCCAACCCACCCCCCGATTTCAATTTCATGCGAGAATTTCTCTGGTCCCACAGATGCCTCTAACACAGGGTTAGGTTGCATTTCTTCTCACTGTGGTGAATGGGCGAGCATCCGGTGATTACTTGAGTAAGGAGTTAACCCCAGGCCGAGAAGAATTATATCTTTTGTTGAGCGTGAAGTCTGGCTTGAAGTGGGCCCTAGACAATCCCTGAGTATTACTTTACTATTACTTGCTTACTTTGCTAGGCAGAAATTCAATTTAGTGACAAGCCATGCCCCTAACATTGATGACACTAAACAATGAGAACAATTCCAGGGTGACTAGATGGTTCTGTCCCTACAGAAATTTCACTTTCACTGTGGAACAGCAGACCAGGAAATTACATGGCGAATGCGGATGCACGGTCAATGGTAAACATTTGTGTCTGTGGGGACCAAATGCTCAGCAGAGAGCCCTAGCTCAGGCCCCCTCCCGGTCTGAAAAAGAGGTGGTGGATTGTTAGATTAGTGTAATTTCGAAAGCCATCCTCACCTGCACCAGCCCATACCTCCTTGTCTCCCTTGCTAAGATTTTCTCTCTATTTGTTTTTCCCTCTCACCCTAGTAGGAGGTTTGCTACGTATGTGATATGGTAAGTCCAGGATGACTTCTGTGCTTCATGCTCGACAGTATGTATGCTTGTGTCTTAGTTTTTTGTTTAATCTTGCTATCCTTTGTTTGTTTTTTATCGTGTAATGTCATCTTTCCCCGTGTATTCCGGTTCCCCACAATAAAATACTCCTTGCCTGCTTGCTTGCCGGCGGTTGTTGTTTTAATCTAAGAAAAAAATCTTGATCTTGCCGGAAAGCCTGGATTTACATGGAGTGGCAGGTAGGTTTTTGGTAGTGGGACTTGTTTGTGCCACTTGCCACTCTCACTAGTCCTCCCCTTCTATCCAGTTCGGGTTTTGGATCCGGTGAGCTCTGGCTCCGAATCAGCCTGTGAAGGGTAAAATCCTTATCCAAGCTTGCAGTCTGGGCTCTCAGCCCAGGAAACAAGCCTATGTGGGGGGGGAGGTGCCCTGCCCTCTTTCTTTCCTTTCTATGACTTCCTTCCTGTCTATGCCGGGGCCGCTGTGTTTACCGAGGTGTTAGAAAAATGGTGAGACACCTGTTAGTAAGAGCGCCCCAGACGGGTAGGAGGTCTTTTGTTTGAACTTTTAAAAGCACGGTGTTGCTGATTTATGTTTGCTGGAACTGGGTTTTACTATGCCCTAAAAAATAACGCCAAGTTTGATCTTTTTTTTTTACTCCATCTACGTCTTGCTGTGAAACTGTGTCTCACCACCATTCATCCCCCCGGGAATATCCCTACAATAGATAGATAGATAGATAGGAGATAGATAGATAGATAGCCTAGCTAATAGAAAATGATCGATAGATGATATTACGATCGATAGCGCTCGCTATGAGATAGATTCGATGTCTGAGATCAGATCGATCGATAGATCGATCATCGCTCGCTCTTAGCATATCTCGCTCGCTCTGCGCTCGCTCGCGCGCCGCTCGCTCGCTCGCTCCTCTCTCGCTCTGCGCTCGCCTCGCGCTGCTCTTCGCTCGCTCTGCGCTCGCTGCTCGCTCGCTGCTCTGGCTCGCTCGCTCGCTCGCTCCTCTGCTCTCGCTCGTTTGTCTCCCCCTGCTTTCCCCCCTTGCTTTCTCTCTTGTGTCGCTTCCGTTGTCGTAGTCGGTGTACAACCCTGTGTGTCTGTCTACATATGAGGCTTCTGTGGCTTCCGGTTACACCACTGATTGCAGCATCCAGATGAAGAAATAAGCCTCCCGGGCGATGATATTCTCCTATTATTTTACTTACTGGAATATCCAGTGTCAGGGAGACAGAGAAACTATGCGGCTTTGTAAATAACACTGTAAGTAGGGAAATCTCCGTGGCGCTTTTGTTACGGTTACAAAGCAGCAGCCTGCATGCGCGCACACCCACAGAATAGTCATTTCTATTGATCAGCCAATAATCAAACTCAGCTGTCAGATGGTGAGGTCTCTGGGCTCTGATGCATTGATGTTTGGACCTTACAAACCTCTGAGTGTGATGTCAGACGTGCCGCGGCCTGCAATCGGGAACGAGCTGCCGGTGTTTTGCATTAAATTAACGCAAAACACCGGCGGCTCGTTCCCGATCGCAGGCGTTTCCATAGAAACCGCGATGCGATCGGGCCAAGGCCCGCCCCGGTGGGCACGAATTTGTCTGCGTTTGCAAGCGCAGACAAAGCGCCACGTGTGGCACCGGCCTAAGCGAGCGGTGTCAGGCTCATTTTTCGGGTGTTTCACCAGATACGTTATCGCCACCATGTCGCCACCATGCTGTGTTATCGACTAAATATACCGTCAACCATTTGTTCACATAGGAAATCATTTCAGCGCTTCTTGCTCACCTCCTTTGGTTCCTCTCTGCCGCCTTAACCAGGCAAAATACTGATACATACAGTGCTACACGTTATCCTCGCCAAAAGGAATTTTTTAAATTGGTTTGAAGCCTGAGTCCATTTGGGGTATGTCGCCATGCCACTCTCTAGCCTGTCGCTGCCTCTGCATGCCGTCTTCTATAGTGTCAGCATCTAAAACATCCAATAATTGACCCTATCTAGCCTCATTCGGTCACTCTGTCATGGCCATGCTGTTGCCCATAATTTTGGCATAATGGTGCGATTAAGCAGCCTCAGAGGCATCCATGCATGCTGCCCCTGCTGTTTCCTGTCCATTTCCGTGGTTTTTCCATCCTTTTCTGAGGTTCCCAGGTGTTTGGCCAAGCTTCCCTGTGCAGACTCTTGGTCCCCTTGAAAAATGCTCGAGTCTCCCATTGACTTCAATGGGGCTCGTTATTCGAGACGAGCACTCAAGCATCGGGAAAAGTTCGTCTCGAATAACGAGCACCCGAGCATTTTAGTGCTCGCTCATCTCTAGAGCAAACTATATATCGTGTTTTACAGGTGTACATGTGCGTTTTTTTTCCTATTAGGGTTGTTTTTTTAAATTAACTCCTTAAGGACAAAGGGGTTTTTCGCTTATTTCTCACTCACCACCTTCAAAAATCCATAACTTTTTCAGTTTTCTGTGTACAGAGCTGTGTAAGGGCTTATTTTGTGCGTAACAAATGTAGCTTTTCAGTGATATTATTTATATTTCCATGCCATGTACTGGGAAGCAGAAAAAAAAATCTAAATGTGGAAAAATTTTATAAAAACGCATGTGCGTCACATTCTTGTGGGCTCAGGTTTTTACGACCTTCACTGTGCGCTCCATATATACCCATGTTTTATTCTCTGGTTCGGTACAATCACGGTGATGCCAAATTTATACAGGTCTCATTGCGGATTAAAACATTTTCAAAAATTAAACGAATGTGTACAAAAAAGAAAAAAAAAAAATGTTGCCATCTTCTGATGCTAGTAACTTTTTCATACTTTGGTGTACAGAGCTGTGGGTGGTGTAATTTTTTGCAAAAGGAGCCAACATTTTCAATGCTACCATTTTGAGGACTTTGGGATTTTTTTTTTTTTTACAATTGAATATTACATTTATTTCTATATTTCCAAATCTCTTTATTTTTTTTTTTAATCATTCTTTATTGAACAATTGTAATATTAACATAAAACAGATTAGCATCACTTGCAATCGAGGGACACGCAGGTCCAGACAATATAAAGTATTAGTTAAGTACAATATATATAATGGCATAAATATATATAGATGTATACGTATATTAGGGTACAGACCTCAATAACTATCAGTTTGCCAAAACATCATAGGCGTACTGAGGTCGATAGTGAATCATATATATATGTAACAAATTATTAAAATTAACACTTCCCAAGAATGTTAGATACATTACTAGCAGATGATTGAGCTAATATGAAGCACAAAGTACAAAAAGAAGAGGGAGGGAGGGGTGAGGGGTAAGAAACCAGTCATCAACTAGAGCAATCCAGATATAAATGGGATGAAGGAGCATTTTTACATAAAAGTATTAAACTCAGGTGATTGTCTAAAAGTGAGCCAGGGGCCCCAAATGGTTGTGTTGTCGGTACTGATATTATGCTTGGCAGCAGTTAATTCTTCCATCCGATGCAGCACGGTTATCTCACCAAACCAATCTGAAACTTGTGGGACTCTGGTAGTCTTCCACAGCCTGGGGATGAGGGACCTCGCAGCAATTAGCATGAATCCCATTAATGATTTTTTGGCTTTGGTGATTGAAGTAGGTATAATTAAGAGAAGCAGGATCGAGGGGTCGTCCTCCAGCTGGTGACCCGTCAACTTATTAATAAGCTTACGCACCTGTGACCAGAAGGGGCGGAGCAACCGGCATCCCCACCACACATGGGTCATGGTGCCAGGGGCTTGATGACATCTCCAACAGAGATCTGAACAGGTCGGATAGATGGACCTTAATTTAGTGGGCACCCAGTACCAGCGTGACAAAATTTTGTAATTAGTCTCATGGGCTTTGCAGGAAATTGACAATTTATGACATAGTTCGAACGCTTTTGCCCATTCATCTTGTGAAAAGGACTTGTCTAGTTCCCTTTCCCATGCCCTGACGTATGGGATCTCCACCTTGCCCCAGTTGTCCAGCAACAACCCATATACCTGTGAGATTGTGTGCGAAATTGCACCTTTATTGATACACAATAACTCAAAGGGCGTTAATTCTCTGTGTAAATTTGTCCTCGATTTAATGGCACGATAGAAGTGCGCTAATTGGTTGTATTCCCACTGGGCGCGGGGGGTTCGAAGATCATTAGTGAGCAGCTCCTCGTACGGAGTGAGAGAACCGTTTTTGGTGACTGACTGAAATCGAAGGGGGCTCTGATCGCGTATAGCTCCTAAGAAATCCCCAGACATTCCCGGCGGAAACTCTGGATTGTCAGATATGGGTGTTAAGGGGCCATCAGTGGTGAATAGGCGTGTGGGACCCGAGGAACGTTTCATTGTTCTCATCACTTGGGCGGCAATAAGTGGAAGCTCATGTAGTGAGTGTGGTGACGCCTGATATCTGCTAGACCAAGGGAGTGTTGTGGGGGGAATTTTAATCAACTTTTCCTCTAAACGGACCCAAAGCTTATGTTCCCTATTGTGGAACCAATCCAGTATTCTTGCTAGGGATGAGGCAAGAAAATAGCCCCTAAAGTCTGGCAGCCCTAAACCTCCCTGCTGCTTCCTACATATCAAGGTTGCTCTAGCTATACGGGGATGGGAAGAAGCCCAAAGAAAGCGGTTGAGGATACTGGTGAGTTTATTAAAAAATGCTTTTGGGATGGACAGTGGAATAGTCTGAAATAGATAAAGAAGTCTGGGAAGAACTGTCATTTTAATACAGCCCACCCTACCCATCCATGAAATTTTTTTATTGGTCCATTTGGCGAGGTCCGTTTTGAGCGATTCCAAAATTGATCCATAATTAAGTGAGTAGGTTTGGGCCAGATCTGATGGTATTCGAATCCCCAAGTAGGTTATCGCCTCTTTTTTCCAGGTGAATGTGTATTGACTACTTAGGGTCTGCATGGTCACTGGGTCAGTTCCTACTCCCATTGCAACACACTTTGAGAGATTAATTTTGTGGTTGCTAAAAAAACCAAACAAGGTCAGCGTTTCCATTACTGCCGGAAGGGAGGATAAGGGGTCCATGAGGTAGAGTAAAACATCATCCGCAAAAGCGGAGCATTTGTGCATGGTCCCCCCAATTCTCAATCCTTGTATGGACGGGTTGTTCCGAATTGCTATAAGCAGGTGTTCAATTACCAATGCATATAGTAGTGGGGAAAGCGGGCATCCCTGTCTTGTGCCATTGTTTATTATGAAAGGATCGGACAGAGAGCCATTCACTCTAATTTGAGCTCTAGGGGAATCGTATAAAGATTTAATGCGTGCCATCATCAATGTGCCTAGACCAATCTGCCTCAGTGTCGCCTCAAGGAATCCCCAGTCCACCCTATCAAATGCCTTTTCGGCGTCAAGTGAAAGCGCCAAAAATGGTGCTGAAGATCGTTTTGCATGATGGATCAGAGAGAATGTCTTAAGGGTGTTGTCCCTAGCCTCTCTAGAGGGTATAAACCCTACCTGATCGAGGTGGACTAGGGAACCCACAAAGCGAGACAATCGGGCAGCAATCATTTTGGCGTAAATTTTAGCATCGGAGTTAATTAGCGAAATTGGCCTGTAACTAGGGCACAGCTGGGGGTCTTTTCCCTCTTTTGGAATCACCGTAATATGAGCATGCAAAAAAGAGGGAGGAAGAGGCGTCTTAGGGTCGATAGAGTTGAAAACCTTTAGTAATGCAGGGGATAGTTCAGTAAGTAGGGATTTATAGAAGATAGCCGTAAACCCGTCGGGGCCAGGGCTTTTACCTGAAGGCAGTGATTTCACCACGCATTGAAGCTCCTCTGGAGAGAATGGGGTCTCCAGCTGCTCTATTCCTAGGTCAGGAATGGTAGGCAAAGCTGTGTCCCTTATGTATTGCTCGAGTGTCTGCATAGATCTAGGTGGAGGGAAAGCGGTAGAGGGGGGGGGGAGGTTGTACAGGGAGTGGTAATATGACGTGAAAGCCTCCGCTATGTCTTCAGTTGTATGCACCTTATTCCCCACTTGATTTCTAATTGAAGGTATGTAGGTAGAGGCCTGTCTATCCCTTAATGCCCTAGCTAAGAGTCTGCCCGGTTTGTTTCCCCATTCATAGAAAGAACGGGAGCATAAGAGCCTCAGTTTTTGTTGTTTCGCTTCTAAGAGGGAATTAAGCTCATGTCGTATTGAGGTAAGCTGTCGCAGTGTGGACTCTTGTAAGGATTGTTTGTGTTGGGCCTCGAGGCGTTGTAGGGTAGCGAAAAGGGAAGCGATTTTAAACCCTGATTCTCTCTTGAGCCTAGACCCATGCTTAATGAGTATGCCCCTTAGGTTGGTTTTTAGCATCTCCCATTTTATAGCTTCCGAGGTGCTATCAGTTAGATGATTAGAGCAAAACTCTGATGTGTATTTTTTCAGCTCCTCTATGCATAGGGAATCGTTTAGTAAAGATTCATTTAGTCTCCAATTGAATGTGCGTTTTTTAGTCGGAGACAGAGATAAGGTGCAAAAAATAGGGGCATGGTCTGATAGTAGAATAGACCCAATATCCGTCTGCATTGCTGTAGACAAGAGACCATGCTGGAGGAGGACATAATCAATCCTACTATATGAATTATGGACTTGCGAAAAGAAGGAGTAGTCGCGTGCATCAGGATGTTGAATTCTCCAAGCATCACACAATTGCAGGGAGTGTAAGCTTTTCCTAAGCCTATTAATCCTACTGTACGGGATGGAAGACCTGCCTGTGGAAGAATCCAATAGGGGATTAAGTACCATATTAAAATCCCCACACAGGACCATGGAGCCCCTTGCAAATGTACACAAATGGTCTAATGCTTTTATCAAGAAATTAGTTTGGCCTGTGTTGGGTGCGTAGACGTTGGCAATTGTAAAGACAGAACCTTGAATGTCGCATTTCAAAAACACATACCTAGCGTCCTGATCTATCACACTATCCAGTATTTTACATTGGATGTTCTTATGTATAAAAATAGAAACCCCTTTAGATTTCCCATTAGGATTAGTGCTATGAAGGCAGGTGGGGTAGTACTTATTGTTGATATTTGGCACATGTCCTGTCTTGAAGTGGGACTCCTGTATACAGAGTATGTGGGCTCTGCGTTTATGAAATGAGTACAATACCTGCGACCTCTTTTCAGGGGAATTGAGGCCTTTCGCATTGAAGGAGACTATATTTAGTACAGACATGACCTTAGCAAGAGGATATGAGCTCTAGTAAGTAATGAAAGGGACTCTTACAGGGGATTGGGAATGGGGAAGGGAGAGTAGAACAGCCGATCCCACAACAATATAGGGGATCGGGGCTACACTAAGTAACAAGGTTGCAATTAAGCAAACAAAGAACTGTGATGTCTTATCGCAGTTCCACCTATTGGGGGGAGTTTAGGCAAAACCACGAATGGCAAAACAAATTACTCTTATTCCAGGATCAGAGAGGTATGATCTGGGCCATGTAAATGCCAAATTACAAACAGCAGAGTATATCTAAACGGGACTCATGTATTGCATTGAATGTGAAGATCATGGTCCTATCTATAACACTCATGCCCACTACCCTACCAACCCAGCAGTTGCGTAAACAGAGCCATATGGGCCCTCATAAGAGAACCGTTTTTGGTGACTGACTGAAATCGAAGGGGGCTCTGATCACGTATAGCGCCTAAGAAATCCCCAGACATTCCCGGCGGAAACTCTGGATTGTCAGATATGGGTGTTAAGGGGCCATCAGTGGTGAATAGGCGTGTGGAACCCGAGGAACGTTTCATTATTCTCATCACTTGGGCGGCAATACGTGGAAGCTCATGTAGTGAGTGTGGTGACGCCTGATATCTGCTAGACCAAGGGAGTGTTGTGAGGGGAATTTTAATCAACTTTTCCTCTAAACGGACCCAAAGCTTATGTTCCCTATTGTGGAACCAATCCAGTATTCTTGCTAGGGATGAGGCAAGAAAATAGCCCCTAAAGTCTGGCAGCCCTAAACCTCCCTGCTGCTTCCTACATATCAAGGTTGCTCTAGCTATACGGGGACGGGAAGAAGCCCAAAGAAAGCGGTTGAGGATACTTGTGAGTTTATTAAAAAATGCTTTTGGGATGGACAGTGGAATAGTCTGAAATAGATAAAGAAGTCTGGGAAGAACTGTCATTTTAATACAGCCCACCCTACCCATCCATGAAATTTTTTTATTGGTCCATTTGGCGAGGTCCGTTTTGAGCGATTCCAAAATTGATCCATAATTAAGTGAGTAGGTTTGGGCCAGATCTGATGGTATTCGAATCCCCAAGTAGGTTATCGCCTCTTTTTTCCAGGTGAATGTGTATTGACTACTTAGGGTCTGCATGGTCACTGGGTCAGTTCCTACTCCCATTGCAACACATTTTGAGAGATTAATTTTGTGGTTGCTAAAAAAACCAAACAAGCTCAGCGTTTCCATTACTGCCGGAAGGGAGGATAAGGGGTCCGTGAGGTAGAGTAAAACATCATCCGCAAAAGCGGAGCATTTGTGCATGGTCCCCCCAATTCTCAATCCTTGTATGGACGGGTTGTTCCGAATTGCTATAAGCAGGTGTTCAATTACCAATGCATATAGTAGTGGGGAAAGCGGGCACCCCTGTCTTGTGCCATTGTTTATTATGAAAGGATCGGACAGAGAGCCATTCACTCTAATTTGAGCTCTAGGGGAATCGTATAAAGATTTAATGTGTGCCATCATCAATGTGCCCAGACCAATCTGCCTCAGTGTCGCCTCAAGGAATCCCCAGTCCACCCTATCAAATGCCTTTTCGGCGTCAAGTGAAAGCGCCAAAAATGGTGCTGAAGATCGTTTTGCATGATGGATCAGAGAGAATGTCTTAAGGGTGTTGTCCCTAGCCTCTCTAGAGGGTATAAACCCTACCTGATCGAGGTGGACTAGGGAACCCACAAAGCGAGACAATCGGGCAGCAATCATTTTGGCGTAAATTTTAGCATCGGAGTTAATTAGCGAAATTGGCCTGTAACTAGGGCACAGCTGGGGGTCCTTTCCCTCTTTTGGAATCACCGTAATATGAGCATGCAAAAAAGAGGGAGGAAGAGGCGTCTTAGGGTCGATAGAGTTGAAAACCTTTAGTAATGCAGGGGATAGTTCAGTAAGTAGGGATTTATAGAAGATAGCTGTAAACCCGTCGGGGCCAGGGCTTTTACCTGAAGGCAGTGATTTCACCACGCATTGAAGCTCCTCTGGAGAGAATGGGGTCTCCAGCTGCTCTATTCCTAGGTCAGGAATGGTAGGCAAAGCTGTGTCCCTTATGTATTGCTCGAGTGTCTGCATAGATCTAGGTGGAGGGAAAGCGGTAGAGGGTGGAGGGGGGAGGTTGTACAGGGAGTGGTAATATGACGTGAAAGCCTCCGCTATGTCTTTAGTTGTATGCACCTTATTCCCCACTTGATTTCTAATTGAAGGTATGTAGGTAGAGGCCTGTCTATCCCTTAATGCCCTAGCTAAGAGTCTGCCCGGTTTGTTTCCCCATTCATAGAAAGAACGGGAGCATAAGAGCCTCAGTTTTTGTTGTTTCGCTTCTAAGAGGGAATTAAGCTCGTGTCGTATTGAGGTAAGCTGTCGCAGTGTGGACTCTTGTAAGGATTGTTTGTGTTGGGCCTCGAGGCGTTGTAGGGTAGCGAAAAGGGAAGCGATTTTAAACCCTGATTCTCTCTTGAGCCTAGACCCGTGCTTAATGAGTATGCCCCTTAGGTTGGTTTTTAGCATCTCCCATTTTATAGCTTCCGAGGTACTGTCAGTTAGATGATTAGAGCAAAACTCTGATGTGTATTTTTTCAGCTCCTCTATGCATAGGGAATCGTTTAGTAAAGATTCATTTAGTCTCCAATTGAATGTGCGTTTTTTAGTCGGAGACAGAGATAAGGTGCAAAAAATAGGGGCATGGTCTGATAGTAGAATAGACCCAATATCTGTCTGCATTGCTGTAGACAAGAGACCATGCTGGAGGAGGACATACTCAATCCTACTATATGAATTATGGACTTGCGAAAAGAAGGAGTAGTCGCGTGCATCAGGATGTTGAATTCTCCAAGCATCACACAATTGCAGGGAGTGTAAGCTTTTCCTAAGCCTATTAATCCTACTGTACGGGATGGAAGACCTGCCTGTGGAAGAATCCAATAGGGGATTAAGTACCATATTGAAATCCCCACACAGGACCATGGAGCCCCTTGCAAATGTACACAAATGGTCTAATGCTTTTATCAAGAAATTAGTTTGGCCTGTGTTGGGTGCGTAAACGTTGGCAATTGTAAAGACAGAACCTTGAATGTCGCATTTCAAAAACACATACCTAGCGTCCTGATCTATCACACTATCCAGTATTTTACATTGGATGTTCTTATGTATAAAAATAGAAACCCCTTTAGATTTCCCATTAGGATTAGTGCTATGGAGGCAGGTGGGGTAGTACTTATTGTTGATATTTGGCACATGTCCTGTCTTGAAGTGGGACTCCTGTATACAGAGTATGTGGGCTCTGCGTTTATGAAATGAGTACAATACCTGCGACCTCTTTTCAGGGGAATTGAGGCCTTTCGCATTGAAGGAGACTATATTTAGTACAGACATGACCTTAGCAAGAGGATATGAGCTCTAGTAAGTAATGAAAGGGACTCTTACAGGGGATTGGGAATGGGGAAGGGAGAGTAGAACAGCCGATCCTACAACAATATAGGGGATCGGGGCTACACTAAGTAACAAGGTTGCAATTAAGCAAACAAAGAACTGTGATGTCTTATCGCAGT
The DNA here is from genome assembly GCA_019512145.1 of Engystomops pustulosus. Lineage (NCBI taxonomy): Eukaryota > Metazoa > Chordata > Amphibia > Anura > Leptodactylidae > Engystomops > Engystomops pustulosus. Next base: position 20,285 of record WNYA01000666.1, read on the forward strand.
TCCACCTATTGGGGGGAGTTTAGGCAAAACCACGAATGGCAAAACAAATTACTCTTATTCCAGGATCAGAGAGGTATGATCCGGGCCATGTAAATGCCAAATTACAAACAGCAGAGTATATCTAAACGGGACTCATGTATTGCATTAAATGTGAAGATCATGGTCCTATCTATAACACTCATGCCCACTACCCTACCAACCCAGCAGTTGCGTAAACAGAGCCATATGGGCCCTCATAGCCCTGCCTGAGCTGCGGGCAACGGGAACGAGTGCAGAGACAAGAATATAACACTTAAAGTCAGAAGATCAACAACACAATTTCAAAAACAAAGTAAAGGCGACACATACGTAGCTCTATGTGAACTTCTCCCCTTAGTCTTCTTGGGACTGTTCCTCAGTAGGATTTCCTCGGTATCTCTGTCTCTGAGGCCGCGATGTGGCAATGAACGGAGAAGCTTCCACATTCCACTGTGATTGCCTTTTCTGTGGCGGTTGGTTCTCTAGTGACGGGGCATTCCAATCTGGGAGACGTAAATCAGGCAAGTCCAATGCCTGCAAAAATGACTTGAGCTCTTCATGTTGGGCTAGAGTCACCGTTTTTGTCCCCGAGCGCGCATGAAGTGCAAACGGGAATCCCCATCGGTACGGTATATTTCTATCTTGCAGTAGGGACAACAGTGGGCGAAGAGTAGCTCTTTGGCGAAGTGTCCTCCTGGACAAGTCGGGGAAGAGTGTGATCGTAGCGCCGTCAAAATCAAAGTCTCCTTTTATCCTTGCTTTTTGTAGGATCTGTTCCTTGATGGTGAAATGATGTATTCTGCAGATAATATCTCTTGGGCGAGATGGATCAGAACTCTTTGCTCGTAGAGCTCTATGGGCTCTGTCCATTTCAATAGGCGTGTCAACCGGACGATTTAGTAGAGTATTAAATATTCCCGTTAGTGTCGGGATTATATCTTGAGATTGTGTGGCCTCCGGCAAGCCCCTGACGCGTATGTTGTTACGCCTGTTTCTGTTCTCCAGATCGTCCATCTGTAACATAAGCTGGCGTTGCTGAGAGATAGTAGTTGTCATTTGTTCCCGCATGTCTGTAAGCGAGGAGGAGACCTCAGCCTTAAATGTTTCCAGCTCATCCACTCTCTCTTGCAAATCCGAGATCTCATCCTGCACTTTCTGCAGGTCATGGCGCCATGCACCCTTAAGGTCAGCGGCAAGCACATCCATATCCCTTTTAGAGGGGAGAAGGGCCAGTAGAGCCTGCAGCTCAGGGTGACCCTTTAGAGTATGAGCAGCAACCTCAGGTGGAGGTAGATCAGAGTGAAGAGGAATATCTTCAGCTAAGGCAGTGGAATCTGATGGCAGGGAGCTAGTCCCCTGTGTGGAGACCTTGGCAGGGGTTTGTATGATAGAAGCTGCATCCCTGGTTGTATCAGGAGATGGAGAAGCAGGGGGGTTGAATAAAGACCTTTTAGATGGTGGGCTACCTCTGGAGGTATTCTGTGCCCCCTTCCTGGTGGAGTTAGGCAAGGGACTAGCATGTGGGGCATCCTGTGCCCTGTCCCTTACCTTCTGCGGAGGTGCCATGTGTGCTGCAGTAGCAGGTGGTCTTTGAGACCCTGTGGAGCCAGCAGAAGACAGCGGAGCCCGGGTTGTTGCAGGTGTCGGGGATGGCAACAAGCCGCTCCGTGTGAGCGCTGGTAGCTGTGCCCGATGATCAGGGCAATCGGCGCGTGAGCGGCGTCCTCCGGTGCCTCTTGCAGCAGGTGTCCGCGGAGTCACTGCCGGCACAGCCGCGACACGCTCCGCGCGGCAAGATGGCGGCGCCCGGGGTCTGAGGTGGCGGGAAGCGCTGCCGGAGGAAGGTGATCGCTGCTGCAGGGGCTGGAAATAGTTGAAAATCGGGGTAGCCGGAGCTAACCCCTCTCGCTGGACTTTAGAAGGCCTCCGGTGACCAGATCTCCCCATTAAAGGCTGGAGGTTAGTCCCTAAAGCTGGGCCCGGAGCGGAGCTCTCCTTAGACGCGTCCGGCCAGTTGCATGGTTAGCCACGCCCCCCATGGCCCATTTTTTTAAGCCTGCCCTGTGTCACTAAGTGGTAATAACTTTGGAAAGCTTCAACATATATTTTTTCTCCGGACACTTTGTACTTCATGTTAGTTGAAAAATTTTGCTGGTATGTTTTGGTGTAAATTTAGAAAAATTCTCGATTTTCAAAATTCTAAATGTTCTACTTTTTTAATAACAGCAAAAAAAAAAAAAACTTTAACTAATATTAACCAAATGTCTGCTTTATGTTGACATGGTTTTTTACGCATCCTCTCATTTTTGTAAGAGGTAATGGGGCTTTGAACTTTAGGTGCGATTTTTTAAAATTTTCATTAAAGTGCAAAATCACACTATTGAAGGACCTGCTCAAGTTTCAAGTCACTTTGAGAGGCCTAGATAATAGTAAACCCCCATAAATTACCTCATTATTCCAACTGCACCCTTCAACGCATGTAAACTAACTTTTTTGAACTTTGTTAACCCTTTAATTGTTTTACCGGGGCCAAAACAAAATTGCTGTGAAATTTCAATTTTTTAGGCTAAATGAATGTGTTTTTTAAAATAATGTACACATTCTCAGTGGATAAAATACCAAAACGCTCCGCAAAGTTTGATATCCTATGTCTCCCGAGTATAACAATATGTCATATGTGGTGGTAAACTGCTGTATAGGCACACACCATGGCATTAAAGGGAAGCTGCACCATTCAGAGCAGATTACCAATGTCACTTTTTAATGGCTATACAATCTTTATTTTTTTGGCAATTTGGACAAATAAGGGCTTATTTTCTGCGATATGAGATGTACTTTACAAATACTTCATTTTAGTAGATCATAAAAATAACATATCTTCTATAGATGCCTCATTTATATAGGTTTTCTATATATTTTTACAATTTTATTGAAGAAAAACTAAGATAGCGATTATCTTATTTATTTTCGCATTGCCATCTTTTATATTTTTTGTTTGACAGAGTTGTTTTAGGGTTTCTTTTTTCGATCACTTTTTGGAACATTTTTGTGGAGGGATTTTAGGAAAAATTATATTTTTTGGGTTTTGTTTTTAGGATGTTCCCCAAGCGGGACCAATAATGTTACTGATTTATTGTACAGATTCTTAAGGATGAAGAGATACCAAATATGTGGGTTCTTTTCATGATTTTGTGCTTTTTGTACTTTATTAGGTCTAGCTGTAGCTCACGACGTTGCCAGGGATATAGTAAATAACTCCTCTTAGCTACAACAAATATAGAATGGGTAAACAAAAAATATTTTATATGTATAGATATTATAGATCTATAGATGGTGGCAGTCTCTTTCGAAGACTGTCTGGCGGACGGCCGCAGCCTCTTTCGGCGACTGTCAGAGCTCAAGTTTGATTTTTGCACAGCTGATCTAGGATTGGTTTCCATGGGCAACTGGAACAGTGTTACCTCAGACATTTTTTATAAATCTCCCCCCAATCTCTGTATCTCTATCCATCTTACCTCAAACATAAGCGTCTAATACTCATTGTCTATAGTAACCAATCACAACTCAGAGCTCATATTAGTGACCTGTGGCAGAACAGCAACCACTCACGTCTCCATCTGCCACATAAGCAGCAGACAATGGCTCCTGTATATGGCTCCTGTATATGGTGGGTAATAAGTGGATTTTGGAAAGCGCATGGTGAAAATTTCAGCTCAAAACCTGGTCACCTGATCAACCAAAATTTGGTGATTGTAAACGTGACAGTACAGATTCCTTTAGTGGACATACATACACACACCTTTATATATTATATTATAGAAAATGTTGGTGTTTAGGGGACTTTCACTTTATCTAACCCCTTAGTGACCACCCATACAGATTTCTCCGTCGGTCACTAAGGGGCCCTAGGCTAGGCTGCCCTAAGGTCTGCACATGCTCCACTTGCAGGAAAGAGCAGTGCGCTTATGACAGTCCGGATCGGAACAGCTGTTAACCTGTTAGTTCCCGCAGAGTGTCGTCTTTATATCGTCTAATGAAAGTTCCCGGTTCTGTCATCAGCACATGCCTGAGGGACCGAGTAGCTACCTGTCAACCTATGCAGATGCATAGGCTGACACTTCTAATGCACTGCAAAACATGGTTATTGTAGTGCATTAGTATAAACTAGTGATCACATGATCACTAGTTCATATGGTAGTATTGTAAAAACAAAAAAGTAGAAAAAAAACAAAAATAAAATTCATTAAAATGTCCCAAAAGCTCCTAACACATATTAAATGATAAATAAAGTGGAAAAAAAGTTTAAAAAACCGCCCACAACATATTAGGTATCACCGCGTCCCAAAATTTCCAATCTATAAAAATGTAGAAACACATTTAGGTTATTCCCGGGGTTATACCCTGTAAGGGAAAAATGCGCTAAAATGTCCGAATCACCACTTTTTTGCCCTTTCCACTTCCCTGTACACGGCATTGAATATAAAATACTGTTACTAGGAAGTACAACTTGTTACTCAGAAAACAAGCCCTCATACAGCTCTGTACACAAAAAAATTAAAAAGGTATTGATTTTTGAAAGTAGGGGCGGATAAACACACAGTAAAATGGAAAAAATCTGTGGCAAGAGGTTAAAATTCCCCCTATACCACATGATAAAAAGTTTACAAATTCTATGGGAGAAGGGTTTGTGGTAGCTGAGGCAACGTTCACACGTGGCATTTTGGTTGTGTTTGGAAACGCAATCCAAAGGCTCCACTCGTGGTCACATATTTTGTGTTTTCAACACATTAACTGAACTTGAAGGAAAAGCAATCTTACCTCAACGTGCAATCGCAGGTGGAGCCTTTGGATTGGGTTTCGAAACGCAAGCAAAATGCCACGTGTGAATGTGGCCCCAGGGGCCATACAAACACGTCATGTCCCCTAAAAACTAACCTGCCCTACAAAAGCTAAATGGTGATCCTGCCTTCTGCGCTTCACCATGTGCCCTGACAGCAGGTTACATCCATATTTCTTACTTGGAAAAAACTGCACAATATATTCCTAGATGGATTTTCTACTTTCATTGAGTTAATGTGGGTAAATTGTGCAGCTAAATGAATGTATTAATGATAAATATTAGTGAATTCCAAATCAAACCTTCATTTTGTTTTAATTTCTGTAAAATACATAAAGGGTTAACAAGCTGTTTTGACTAGTTTGAGGGGTGATGTTAATAGAACAGGGTGATATGTGGGGGGTTTCCATTAACAGAACTTCCAAAACAATTAAATTGTCCCTAAAATAATTGTTTCTAAAATTTTCTTAAAAATTTGAGAGGATGCCGTTTGATTAGTGATCTTTCTAGTGTCGTAATAAAATAAAAAAGGACACTGCCAACACAAAGCTGAGATATGGTAAATGTTAGATGGTAACTAATTTGGGTAGTACAGGCAGTCCCCGGGTTACATACAAGATAGGGTCTGGAGGTTTGTTCTTAAGTTGAATTTGTATGTAAGTCGAAACTGTATATTTTATAATGGAAGTTCTAGACAATTTTTTTTCTTTTGCCCCAGTGACAATTGGAGTTTCAAAATTGTTGGTGTAATTGGACCAAGGATTATCAATAAAGCTTCATTACAGACATCTTACAGCTGATCATTGCAGTCTGGGACTATAGTAAAGCATTCAGAGAGCTTCACCAGAGGTCACAGTGGGCAGAGGGGTCCGTCTGTAACTATGGGTTGTCTGTAAGTCGGGTGTCCTTAAGTAGGGGACCGCCTGTAAGACTATCAGTTTGAAAATAGCTTATTTTTTCAAAATGTTTACCAAATTCATCTTTTTTCATAAATAAATTCAAAATTTATCAACCAAAATTTCCCAAAAGATATCATGGAAAAACAAATTCAGAAACAATTTGGTAAGTTAAAGCGTTTTAAAGTTATAACCAGATATAGTGAAGCATGCTGTTTTCGAAAAATATGCCTTGGTCATCAAGGCGCAAATGAGCTTGGTCACCAAGGGGTAAATTTATTCTTTTTATTAAAAAATGTTTTTAGTGTTTAAAACTTTAATTTTTTTCTTTTACAGGTTGACATGAACAAGCTATGCTCTGCAGCATGTTGCGCACCTGGACAGGATTGTGCAGCCCCAAGGCACTGGCAGACCCTGGGGGCGATCTAGTACAGAAGACCTGCGATCGCGGGTGTTAGCAGCGTGTGTTGGCTATAATATACAGCTGACACCCGCAGCTTATTGCAATGGGGGGGGGGGATAGTACTACGTCACAATGCGGCAAGTCCTTGCTGCCCATAACATAGTACAAGATACAATGTCGGAAAGGGGTTAAGTTGATACAGTTTAAGATAATATTTTTTTTGTCTCCATCTACAATTATAAAATATACAGTTTCAACTTAGATACAAATTCAACTTAAGAACAAACCGATAGACCGTATCTTGTATGTAACCTGAGGACTGCCTGTATATATTATAGTTAGAAAATGGATATATGTAATGTCACAGTACATCATCCCAGCTGTAATATAGATGTCTGGTGGTTGAGGATTTGCAAAATGTATCATGTGATTCAGTCAATGTTTGCTCTATGCTGCCATCTACTGGCATAATTGTATAGGTGTAAGAGTTGTGGTCACATGACCTTCCCTCAGCCAAGCTTCCTGGGGGAATCCTCAAGGAACTTCTGAGGGACGAGTCTCCCAAGTCAAACCTGTGAACCAGAGAGAGTAGCCAGTTGAGACTAAATGCTGAGGAGATTTTCAGTCAGGATTTTGAGTAAACAGCTATTTAGACTGCTAATCACATTCAGTCTAGGCCCCAAGTTCCAATTACCTGATCTAGATAGAGATCTGTATTAACCCCTAGGCGCACCAGGACGTTATAGTACGTCCCCAGGGCTAGATACTTAACGCACTGGGACGTTCTATAACGTCCTGCTTCTGGCACCGGCTCACGGAGCTGGCACCAGAAGCAGCGGCTGTCAGCTGTCTATCACAGCTGACAGCCTGCGCTAACACCCGCGATCTGAGCCGGCTACTATCGCGGGTGTTAACCCTTTACACGCCGCGGTCAAGCATGACCGTGCGCGTGTAAGGGTGTTTCCGCTGTGGATCGGATCCCCCGTGCCGTTTACCGGGGGATCTGATCCGAGGACTGGCATGTGCCCCAGAGCTGCCCGGTCTCCCTGGCAGTCAGACCCCTTCAGGGTCTGACTGCAAACTGTCTGAGCATGCCCGAGCATGCCAGACAGATTACACTGCTCTACAATAAAATAGTATTGTAGAGCGGTGTATTGAACTTGAACCAGTGATCAGAGCATCACTGGTTCAAGTTCAAGTATGTATAAGTAAAAAAAAAAAAGTCAAAAACACTAAAGTTAATACATTAGAAAAATAAAAAATAAATACATTCAAATATAAGCCCCTAAAATGTCACTTTCCTATAAAAGCACTTAATAAAGTATAAAAAACACAAACACAAAAAAACCCTGCATATTTGGTATTGCCGCATCCGTAACAATCTGTATAATAAAACAGAATCGTTACTGGACCCGCACGGTACATGCCCTAGAAAAAAACTTAAAAACGTTCAGAAAAAAAGATCATTTTTAATTAATACCCTATAAAAATGCTCTAAAAAGTGATTTAAAAAATGTTATGCACTCCAAAATAAGCCCACTAAAAAGAACAACTCTTCTAGCAAAAAATAAGCCCCTAACTAGATTTGTCAGCCGAAAAATAAAAGTTATGCATATGAAAAGATGGTGATGCTAAAATGAACAAGATTTTCTCCAAATTGGTTTTTATTCAGTACAATTGAATAAAATACACTAAACCCCCACATTTCTGGTATCCCTGCGTCCGTAGCAATCTGCATAATAAAACAGAATCGTTATTAGATCCGCAAAGTGAACCCCGTAAAAAAAAAAAAAAAAAAGCTCCAAAAAAAAGATAATTTTCAATTAATACCCTATAAAAATGCTCTAAAAAGTGATTTAAAAAATATTATGCACTCTAAAATAAGACCACTAAAAAAAACAATCCTTCACGCAAAAAATAAGCCCTTAAACAGATTTGTGAGGCGAAAAATAAAAAAGTTATGCATATGACTTCTCGCAAAAAATAAGCCCTTAAACAGATTTGTGAGGCGAAAAATAAAAAAGTTATGCATATGAAAGACTGTGATGCGAAAATTAACAACATTTTCGATAAATTACTTTTTATTCAGTAAAAATGGGAAAAAATAAAAAATCTATATAAATGAGGTCTTTTTGTAATCGTGGCGACCCATATAATAAAAATAATATACTTTTATGGTATGGTAAACGGGCAAAAAAAAAAAACCCATAAAAATATTCCTAAAAAGTGATGATTTTAATTTCCTCCATTAACAAAGAGTTCCACTGGCTGCAGTCTGTATGGTCAAACCCGCTGATAGGTTCCCTTGAAATTGATTACATTGTTATTTTTGTACACGTCTCAGCTCACACTGCTCTGTTCTGAGCCTCTGGCATCGTCCTCAACGGGTCTGACTGGAAGAATAGCAGTGTGTATGTGACGGATACTGTGACCGGGCACTCCCCAGGTGTAAGGAGGGTGTGAACATGGCCTCATGTACTTGTCTCATCTGTCATCTATTTGTCTCCTCCAGAAAATGTCTGCGTGTTCAAGTGCACGATCACCGCGGACACGGAGTGCAGCCGCGTGGGGAAGCAATCCTTCATCGTCACCCTGGGGTGTAACAGTGTCCTGGTGCAGTTCGCCACCCCGGCAGGTGCGTCCCAGTGGTCCGCAGGGGGTGTAATCAAGTTTCTCACTTTACCATAAAATGTCCTTAAAGCGCCACCTAGTGGACGAATGACGTAGCGGGATGCAGAATGTATGTAACCACACGTCTCTTCTACTCAGATTTCTGCTCCTTTTACAATATCATCAAGAACTGCCGGAGTTCATCTGGTGACAAAAGTGTCTTCAGCGAGCGTACCGAGGAGTCCTCAGCCGTGCAGTACTTCCAGGTATGTCCACATCCGTGTCTGCTCTGTGCCAGGCTCTCGGGTGCCGCCACCATCTTTATTAAAGTCTGTCTTCTTCCCCTCTGCAGTTCTATGGTTACCTGTCACAGCAGCAGAACATGATGCAGGACTATGTCAGGACCGGCACTTATCAAAGAGCTATCTTACAAAACCACACAGACTTCAAGGACAAGGTGAGAGGCCCTTGTCCTAGGAGCTAGCACTCTGCCCCAAGTCAGGATATGCTATAACTCTCCACATATTCTCTCTCTCTCTCAGGTAGTCTTGGATGTTGGCTGTGGTTCAGGGATCTTGTCCTTCTTTGCGGTTCAGGCCGGTGCTCGTAAGGTGTACGCAGTGGAAGCGAGTTCAATGGCGCAGCACGCTGAGGTGAGCCCCAGGACCTGTGACATGTGCTCTAGTGATAGGCCTGGTCCTGGTTATTCACCACCTCCTGTGTCTTGTACAGCTGCTGGTGAAGAGTAACAACCTGACTGATCGGATAATAGTCATCCCAGGGAAGGTGGAGGAAGTGGCTCTCCCCGAGCAGGTGGATATTATTATATCTGAGCCCATGGGATACATGCTCTTCAATGAGCGCATGCTGGAGAGTTACCTACATGCAAAGAAGTTTCTGAAACCTAATGGTAAGAGATACAGGATAAGTAATGTCATGTATGTACACAGTGACTGCACCAGCAGAATAGTGAGTGCAGCTCTGAGGTACAATAGATAAGTAATGTCATGTATGTACACAGTGACAGTGCAGCTCTGGAGTATTGTATAGGATTTGTGATGAATCTGTTGATCACTTTTGTGATCTGGTGGTCAGAGGTGAACATCCCCTTGAATATCTGGCAGTGTGGTCTGTGTAGACCTCTAGTATTAGGAAGCATCTTCTGTACTTGTAGTCACCAAATGGTAACTTGTATCTCTGTTCCTAATTTAGTTTTGCAACTCTGACATCCGCATGGTCCAAACTGTGACACACACACACACACCACTACATACCCCCCCATCATAGTGTGGTGGTGACCTCCCCTCTCTAACCCCATCACTAGGGCAGGATCCATAAACACTGACCCCTCCATAGTGACCGGACTAACCATGTAACCCGGTGAATGCGCCTGACATAAGCAGCCACCAGACCCACAAGGCGCAGGTGGCTGCTTATAGCCTGTTGTATGTGTTGTTTATGGCGCTCGTCTGCATCCTGTGGCAGGGCATGCTGGGAGTTGTAGTCTTGCAATAGCTGTGCAGCCACAATTTGCAGACCGCTGCCTTGTAGCAGATGTCTTATATTTTTTTGGAATTGGAGGTTCTCAGGTCTTATTATTTTTTTTGATCCATTTACCACATGGACACGTCCAGCCGGACCTCCGCTCATACACTGAGCCCAGAACCTCTTCATTCCAGAATCGGTCCTGGTCCAATAGTGTAAAAGGAAATATTACAACTTGAGAACCTCATTTGCATCTTGTGGGGTTGTCCCAGATTTTACTAATGTTCAGACAATTGTATATTTTGGGGGTAGGGGGTGATGATGGCCTGACCTTAGGAAAGATCAATGCCAGAGATGTGGGGGTCCGAATCTTGTAGTGCCCGTTCAGCATTCTGTAGTTTCTGCATTGCCTGCAGTTGGGCAGGGCTCATTCTAGACTATTTTGTCCCTTTAAATTTATGTTAAAGGGAATGATAGAGAGGACTGGGGCCCCTGGAGACTCTGGGATTAGATGTTGGACCCCTGCTAGTCACTTGCTAATGATCCTGAGGCCAACCCATGTGTATTGTAGGTCTGTAAAACCTGGGGGCTGTTAAAGGCAATGTCACGGGTTAGAAATAAAATAGTCTTTGGTGGCACCAGCCCTGGAGACGAGGTGATTTGTAACCCTGGACATCCCCTTTAAGTGGTAGACTGCATAGTAGTGAGTGGTTGGTGCAGTCTTGTACACTGTGGTCTCGCTGTGGGGAAATGTCTGTCCTATAACCTTCCCGTCTCCATCCCCCACCTCCTCCCCCCCCGTTTCCTTGCAGCTAACACGGGAATCGTAAATCACACCCACTCCAGAATGGGATCTATCATGAGCACAGGGATTGTACAAGGTGAGGCCCTGCCGCTGCGCCATGACTTGTCTCGTCTCTCTGTCTCCAGGGATGTGCAAAAAACTTCTTGTTCTTTTTTTTGTTTTTTCTCTTCCTCTCCCGCAGGATCGGCCACAGGACAAGCTGGTTCTGCCTCCTCCACCCACTACCCAGTCAACAACCAATTCACCATGGGCGGCCCGGCCATCTCTATGGCTTCCCCCATGTCCATCAATACCAACACAATGCATTATGGGAGTTAAGAGTTGCTCATCCTTTCCCCGCACCCTCTACGCCCCCTCCATCCCCCCAAAGCAACAGGAAACCAAATGCCGCAGAGACGTCTCTGCCCTCCCCCCGATATCTCCTCCTCCTTCCTAACCGCCATCTTGGTTTCTAGCTGCCCCTCCCCCTCAGAGCCGGCTGCTTTCTGACAATGGACTTGTACATTTTTTTTTTTTTTTTTAAACGTACTTTAAAATAAAACAGCTGTCGCGCAGTGTCATAAGAAGAAAGGCGCGTGACGGAGCCGCCTGAGAGGGGCGTCGTGTCTGATACTCCCATTGCTGTGAATTAGGATTGGATCAGTACCGGGGGTCCGCCTCACCAGGATTTCTCTTTCTTGCGGGGGAATATTTCATGTTTACGTTGCAGCCGCTTTCTCGTATTCAAATATTTTTTTCCCCCTCCTGTACACCCCCTATATTTGCAGTAACCTTGTCATTGAGGCGGAGCCTAATCTTGCCCCACCCTAACGCTTCAGCAGCGCAGCCTGTGACACTACATTGTGCATGTCCCGTCGGGAAGAGACAGAAGCTCCTCGCCTCGTTCTCACACAGTCTTACGACTCTGCGCCCTATGGACGGCCTTAAAGGGTGACGCCGCGGAGGCATCAGAGTCCCGGCTTGTTGATTGGTTAAGAACTAGCGACATCATCGCGGCTGAAGCGCCGTCTCCTCTTATGCTTGATACTTGTGACCTCCATATTGGCCGGCAGGATGGTGGTCTTCTGCCTTCTATGCCGGTGACCTGGGGGCGACCCCCTTTGATTTGTTCTCCGTTGGTTTTGGGCCTGGATGGACCTTGAGCTGTGTACCGGCATGCGTATATAGTCTGGAGAGTGTACTGTTAATGGTGTAGTCTGTGACAGGTATGGGGTTGACTTTTAAGGGGGCGGGCGGGTGGAGAATGTGTATAGACGCCTTTCTGTTCTCTCTGCGGGGGGCACAATCTGAACTGGCTCTCTAGATAGGAAGACAAATTTTTTTTTTTTTTGTCGCTTGAGCTGCGCGACTACGACTACAACTTCAGTATTCAGGTTCAAGTCATCGTGGTCCATCTTCTCCCGGTGTTTCCTTTTTAGTTTTCGGAGACTGACAGAATTTCGTGTGCTGGAAACGGCATGGGGTGGGAGGCGGCCATTGTTGCTCGGGGGCGGGGCTGTGGGATGTTTAATGTGAATCTCTTCCGTTACGCTGGACTCTCCTCGGTCTCCCATCCTCTCTCCTACCTCTGTTTTCTCCACTTGTACGGCAGAGTGGATGAATCATGTCCTGAATGCGTCCGTCCCTGCATCATGTGTGTGCTACACCCCCCTCGGGACGTGCTCCGCCTGCCCTGCAATGATTCCTTCTAGTATCGGGTGGAGCATATCCTTCATGTACTGGTTTGGATCCTCAGGTTTTTTATTTTTTAGGGTTTCTTTTTGTTGTGCCCACCCCCTTGTCTTCTGTCTCTGTGTCCTCTGTGGGATGGCAGACTGTCGTATTAGGATGGCTTTTCAGAGGTAATGTCTGAAGACACATAGGAAACCATTGCTAACAACAGCTGCTGGTCTTATTTCTGCCTGTAGTGTTCAATAAAGTTGGGAGGGATTTTTTGTTTTGTTTAGGTGTGTATAATTTTATTTTTTTTTTCCCCTCACTTTGTATGGTGACCAGAGAAAAATAATTTGTCTACCAGTCAAACACCCCCCTTCCGGCCTTTGGTTCTGATGTCGCACACCGCCGGCCAGTTAGTGGCTGTATTCGGTATTGCAGCATATTACAGGCCGAGAAAGCGAAAGCAGCGTGATGGGGAGTAATTTTAACACTTGATTGCTGGGGATTTTGGGTGTCAGACGCCCCCCATCTTCTGTAGCTAGAAATGTGATTCTGATGTCACAGAAAAGATTAGAATTTCCTCTTTTGGATCACATCAGGATTGTAGTGCTAGAGATACAGAGCGTTACAGAAATAGTTTGAGACTGGATCTAGATCTGCATCTTTAACTGCCTTTCTCTCTGGTTCTGAAGATCACGGGAACCTGATGTGATCTGAAAGATAAGATTTTGGTCTTTAATATGACACCAGCAGCATGTTTCTAGGTCCTATAGAACTGAAGATGGGAACGTCTGAAGTGACTCTCTCTCTGCAGCCTCTAACCTCATCTCTGGTAAAATGTGACTCTTTTCTACTCCATGTCGAGTGACTTTTGAGAAGATTTTTTTTTTCCATAGATCAATGAGTTAGATTTTCACACGGGGTAATTCAAGAAAGTACTACATCTCTCAGCATGCGCCCATATCTGTATGCTTGGTGTTGTAGTCTTGCTGCTTTGCCCCAGCTATACTTTAACACTTTTATCCATAGGACTTGTTCACACTGGCATCTGTTTGCTAATAATGTGTAATGGAAGATGTGTCCTGCTCTTTCCTGGTGGTGCCTAGAAGATGATAGTGTGAACAAGCCCTAGGGGATGTGTATGTAAACAATAATTGTAACCAACTGCAAGCACGATGTGGTGAGGATGGGGTTTCTATTCACTGATGGACAGCAGAGATCTTGAATATAACCCTCTTAATGCCTGATCTGACAGAAAACGGGCGAGACAGAAATGTAATAAGGATATAGAGAACCTGTGAATTTCCTGTGTGCGATCCTGCAGTGAAGGTTGTCTGGTTAGGACCGCTTACAGGACTCTTAAAGGGATCTACCAGCAGGATGAAGGACTGAAGGGCTCCAGGTTCCTTGCGTGTTAAGTGTTCCTGGTGCTAGATGCCCTTTAAATATGGATGGAGCAGGGATTTAAATAGGTTCTGATGCAAAGAATGGATCCTAGTGTGAGACTATAGCCGCCCCCCCCCCCCATGCTACACTGCCATGGGTACTGGACTCCATGTAAAGTAGAATGATGCTGGGAGTCCCTGCAAGATTAGTGCACCATAGGCAGACTGTTGCAGCACTGGAATCATATAGTGTCCAGTCTGCTGTATAATTTCTATATGGATTGAACGTACCTGTGTGAATGGGGCCTTATACTGAAGATTTATCCACCAGCTCAGGGTCTCATGTAAGTCAGTGTCCACGAGGTGATCATCTAGTGATGGAGCCGCTGAACCAGTAACATTTGGTTTCAAGGGTGGAACTTGGAACAGCTGCTGCAATCTCTACTATTCTGTGATTGTTTTTTTTTTTTTTGTTTTTTTTTTTAAGGGAACCTGTCTCCACATTTTTCCTAAATACAGCTAGCAACAGGTTTCCATAGAGCCCTAGTAATGTCACCCATCTTTTAGCTAAAAAGCTTGTTTCCCCCTCACATCCCCATAAAATCAACTTTGTTATCTTACCTGGCATACAGCCCAGTCCTGCAGGAGTCAGAGGATATGTCCTGCTTGGCAAAGTTCAGCCATTCCTTCCTTCCTTCCTATTCAGCACTGCATGTCATGTGACTAGGGTGATGTCATCTACAGTCCTTCACCCACAAACATTAGCAAAATCTACCTCCTGTATGTATCTGATCTCTCTGATTTCATGTGATCTGATACATACATGGGGTAGATTTTGCAAATGTTTGGGTAAAGGACTAGATGACATCACCCTGGTCACATGACATGCAGCGCTGAATGGTAAGATGACATTGAGAAGAGCTGCTAGTCTGAGCAAGACAAGCCCCCTCCCAAGATAAAACAGTTAATTGTGACCAGATGATCAGGAGATGCTCACCTGGAGACTTCTTTGTTTAATGTGTATCACCATGTAAGGTGGTCTTGATGCCGTGTATAGGTGCTGCTGGGCTCCAAAGTACCATGACACCCGAGCCTGGCCGGTATGCAATAATATAATGGTATGGGAAGGTAGATGTTTTTTGGTGTACTATAGGGGGCGCTAATACCAAATAATAAAGAGTTACAGAAAAGAATCTATATACGATGTATAGTCCTGGAAGAGCCTTTCATTCCTCATCAATTACTCCAGGAATGGTTTTTTTTGTATAGTCAACGACTCTACCCAATAAACTTTTTACTTTATAAAGATAATTTTCCGTAACTCATTTCATTATTTGGTATTTGTGCACCAAAAATTTTTCCCGCCCCATTTTCTGACCTTTTATATTAAAACCCCCTCTTTGCTGGATCTGGCTGTACGCCAGGTAAGATAACAAAGTTAATTTTAGGGGGATGTGCAGGAAACGATTTTTAGCTAAAAGAAGGGGGGGGGGCATCTAGTGAATAGGGCTCTGTCGCTAGCTGTAGGTGAAAAATGTGATGGGTTCTCTTAACTGTAAATTTTTTTTTTTTTGTAATTCAGCCATTTCCTTTAAGGGGGTTATAATAATAATTGCTAGCTCCTCTCCATGGGTAGTGTGTGGTATTGCAGCTAATATCCATTCATCTCACACTACAGCTAGCAGCAGACTTGTCTTCCAACTTCTGGACAATCCCTTTAATATCATCGTAGTAAGAGATGAACTCGTGCTGCATCCAATTCATAAATCATGTAGGTGGGAATTGTAATGTGTGGGGGAGCGTTCCGTGTCTAGTGTAATTTTTTTTCCTATATAAAGTTTACATCGGCCTCCAATAAACTATAGGCTGGGGGGGGGAGTTGTACTTGATCTAAAGCCTGAATGTCACAGGAGTGTTGTGAAGTGTCTTAGCCCCATCACATTCCTAAGGTTCTGCTGTCATGTCTGATTTTGGGTCTGGAGCCTCTATGTATCACTGTGGGCAGAGGAGACCCGGCTCTAATAACACGTAGGTACAAGAGAAAAGAACATTTCTTTATTAAGAGAAGAAATCATCTTATGGCTACAGAGAAGTGATGTCCCCATCACTGTGTGACCTTACAACAGGCCCAGGATCCCTCGCTCCCCTCCGGCCCCTTACATCTTCTGGGTGGTGATGTGTGCCTTGGGGGTTGTAGTGACGGGTGCTGCCGGCTGCTCCTCCACTCTCCAGAAGAAGTATTCCTGCAGCGGAGCACAAGCCGCATGTTATTACATGTCATGTACAACAGGGGGCGCTCCTCCTATACACACACAGCTACAATATTTTGTTGGCTTTAATTTTCAAGAGCACTAATAAGGGATCATTGAGTATCTTACAGTAAGTTAGTAGCACACTTTATCCTATGACCACCAGCCAATCAGATTGGGAAATAAAAAAAAAGGAAGGACCTAGATTGGGTTTTAACATATAAACTCCCCTGATTATTGCATGGGATGGAGGAGTCCTGCAACTGTCCATCACAGGGAACCTGCCATCAGGACTTCTCAGTTTGACCTTATGGCAGGTTACCATAGGCTAACACTAATTACAAGTCTTTTATAATAGATATTCTTGGTTCCAAGTCCCGGTGTCGTCATCATTATCTCCTCTCTGCTGCCCTGGGTGGGGGCGGAGCCAGGAGCAGTGATGACGACACAAGGACTTGTAGCCATGTAACAGACACCCCCCTTCCACTGGCCCAATTCTCTTTGCTTGCAGGGAGCCAGGTCTACTTTTATAACTGATTGGAGTTCAGAATGTTTATTAGAAAAGACTTGTAATTAGAAGTCGTCTATGACAACCTTTCCTTTGGTCCAAATGTGAAGTCCTGTTGATGGGTTCCCTGTAAGTGACATTAGTTTTAGCCTTGGAGAACTGTAATTAGGTTAAAATGTGAAGTCCCGATGACAAGTTCCCTTTAAAAGGGGTTGTCCAGATTTACTTATGTAAAGGGTAGTGGGCCTGGACCTATAACCACGCTATGGCAGTGATGTCACCACTGTGCATATATATATATATATATATATACACACACACACACACACACATATTTGAGGCCCGACCAACCCCTCTCAGTGCTGTGCATTATATATGACCCACCCCCCACCCGTGCTTAGGCTTCATTACTCTATACAGATATGCCATGAGGCCCCTGCCCGCAGCCCCGGTATGACTGTAATATCACAATCTCCGTACCTTGCAGCCCACAGCCAGGAGCACATGTAGCAGCGCTATACTCGCCAGCGTACCAATAGCCACCATTTTATTATCTCGCCGGACGTGCGGCCAGAAGGCAAAGATTAGAACAAAGCCGGAGAGACACATGGCCACCAGGAGGATGATCCAGCGGAATATCTCATAGGGAACCACACACAGGACCTACCAGGAGGAATACAGGGTTAGATAGCATCTTCATGGTAACATCACAGTGTAGTCGCTCCAGCTCCCTCTTCTGGGGGTGAAGGGTTGGGTGTATGTGTAAGTACTCACCGTAGAAGGAATGTAGGCGGATAAGGAGTATCCATAGACACACACGGTCTCCATAAAACTATAGGTGCTCACCCCAGAGCTCACCCCCTTCCTCCACTGAAGGAATCCCCAGAGGGCGAGCGGCACCAGCCAGGCGTAGCTGTATATGACGATGCCAGCCACTGTGACTGCAGGAGAGAGGGGAAGAGGTCAGTCACAGCACCCTGCGTCCCATGTAACACCCTGCGTCCCATCACCCACCTTTGTGGAACTGGGGGCTGTAGTTGTAGTCCGGCTTGCCGTGCATCTGAATAAACGTCGCCAGGTTCCCCACCACAGTGACCGTGATCACCAAGGTGGCGCAGATCCAGAACGGCCCTGGGGAGAGAAGCAGGCTGCGTGCTTAAAGGGGCGTTCCACCGGATAGAGATGAGAACGCGCTGTCCCTCCTGCGCACTCACCGTACAGATCTGGGTTGTTTCGGAGGTGATGTCTCACAAAGTTCCTCCCCGGCATCGGTATGAAGGAGGCTCTGATCCTGTCCAGCACCTGATACAGGACAACACAATGGAGGAAGCAGGAGAAGGATGCCCCCTACTGGACCTTTTATTTGCATTGATCGTGTAATATCAATATAGAATGAAGGTTCCCATGGTGACAACCCCTTCCCATATACCCGATGTGCCATGAACTATACGACCCCCTACCAGCACCATAAAACTCAGTACAGGAATAGTACAGCGCCTCCTATAGGTGGAGAGACCGGACTCACCTGGGAGGTGTCTACATCAAACAGGTCCTGGTAATACTGGAAGGTCCAGAAGCCGGAGGTTTTCTTCTGCGGAGCGAGGAGCTGACGTGTTAAAGGGATATTCCAGTTATGAACTTACAGACCAATGAGGAATCCCCTGTGCCCCAAAATGAATGAAGGACCGGTTCACACATGTGCAGTCACTCCAATCAATCTCTATGGGATCAGCAGAGACACCAGAGTGATGATCGCTGACATAGAAGCCCCCCGCCCCCCATACATGTAATTCAGGGTGGTCTATAGGGGGCGTCATACCTCTGTCTGATCTGTCTCACCCTCCTCGCCATCGCTGTCTCCCCCCATCTGTAGCGTGGCATGCTGGGGTCTCGCCTCCTCGCTCACGCTCTTCGTTGTGGCATTTGGGGTTGTGGCGAGGAGATCCTCCGCTTCATCAAACTCTGCAGGGACAGGAAAAGAAACCTTATATGTATGTGTCGCTCTATTGCTCCCCGTTATCGGCCATTGGTATGCCTCAATGTGACGACTGACCAGATAGCGCTGAGGATTCGGAGCTTTGTATCAGAGAACCAGGACTTGTAAGATACCCCCATAACACACAATACAGGAGAGACGGTGATCAGCGACCAATCACAATCCGAAATACATTGTGAAAGTAAGTAAAGTAACATGAACACTGTGATCTGATTGGTTAATGTCTCTTGCTATAACGCTGTGACTGGGACCGTCTGATACGTGGTTATATACGGGGGGTCACATACTTATGATAAGATTTAGGTACGCAGAGACCCCTTACCAGTTCCCATTACTAATTACACCTGTATATTACACCTCCTACGTCATCACTATGAGAACACGGCAGGTGATAACCAGAACATCGCACCTGGAACTTACCTTGGAATTGGAGTTGGTCGGCAGACGCCATGTCATCGCAGCGACATGCCCCGAATCACGTGATCACCGGAGAAGCGACAACTACCGCATCACCAGCACAGAGCGGCCGCGTCACCACTCACCGGACTGTACCAACTGCTGCCCGGCTACAGGGGGGTTTACTGAACTGTGACTCCTAGCGGTGAAGAGAATCATTACACTGACGTACAAATCACTCACCAGTTAATTTACAAATGTATTATGGGTAGGAGATGGATCAGAACATAAAATACATAAACGCACCTTTCGTGTATTGATCATATGGAACAATCCGAACTCACATACATTTTGTCTAACGGAACCTCTAGAAGGACATGTATGTGCTCGGGGGAGGAATGAGGAGATTGCACCAACTAAGGGCACGGGCACCGGAAGTGGCCTCAGTGCTGGAGGAGAGAAATGGCCGGGAGGTGTATAGGGGTCTTACTGCGGAGGTCGTGCTCCGGGACTGCTGCTTCGGTAACGCCACCGGCCAAGCCAGGGTTCTGGGAGCGAATGAAGGAGAAGAAGATGGGTGAGAGAATGGAGACTGAGGAAATGGGGGACGGGGTATAGAGGAAACACGTGGGGCAATGCTGTATCTCACAGCGTACAACTACTATAATACTGCCCCCTATGTACAAGAATATAACTACTATAATACTGCCCCCTATGTACAAGAATATAACTACTATAATACTGCCCCCTATGTACAGGGATATAACTACTATAATACTGCCCCCTATGTACAAGAATATAACTACTATAATACTGCCCCCTATGTACTATAATAGTGTATAACAGATACTTTCTATCTCCTCAGTTGTTTGGACTAAGAGTCTGCTGCGTGATTATAAGGAGGCCTGTAAGGATATAGTAGTAGGAGCTAAGGATCGCCCTGGTAAGGCTGCTCTCTATCTCTCCCTGCTGGCAGGGGTGGGGGTTTGCTCGTCTAGGGCGCCCTCTGAGGACTCCTTCCACTGTTCTCTCCTGGAGGCTTCGGCCTCTCTCCTCCTCCTCTCCCCCTGGACCCGGAGCGGTACATCAGACGGCCACGTGCAGCGGCTCATGGAGCTGAGTAACGAGGGACGTCTGCGGCACCTGGACCTTCTGGTGGTGTC
The DNA here is from genome assembly GCA_019512145.1 of Engystomops pustulosus. Classification (NCBI taxonomy): domain Eukaryota; kingdom Metazoa; phylum Chordata; class Amphibia; order Anura; family Leptodactylidae; genus Engystomops; species Engystomops pustulosus. The sequence goes on from WNYA01000666.1 coordinate 40,692, forward strand.
CCTTGTGTATGAGGCACCCTATGACCCGGAGTGTGACCTGTACAACACCCAGTGCCCGCACCTGCAGCCTCGCATGGTGGACTTCCCCCGCCGGGTGCTGGACATCGGCTTCTTAGGGCAGTGGTGGCTCCTGAGGAACAAGATGAAGGACTTTGACATCAATGAAGAGGAGTTCCGCCACCTCCCCCCCGGCATGAGGAGCATAACCCACAACGACCTGCACTCCCAGGAGAACGAGAGACTCTATGAGAGCAAATACAAGCCCATCCTCATGTCTGAAGACCCCCTATGACAGGAGGGACAGGACCACCATGTACAGTACTATTATAGGAATGTAACTCCTCACTGGCAGGGGGTAGTCCGGCTGCAAGGACAGTGGTCAGACTTGTAACGAACATGTGAATAAAACTGCACGTTACCCCAGACTTGTACCTCATCTACAACGAGAAGATAAATATATATATCGATTGCTAAATGTGTGGCCTAAGCAGAAGAGTCCACGATCATTCCTGGAGGATAGATGGGGATGGAAAAAGCTGCAACTTTGTGTTACACTGGATTTAAAGGGATTTTATTGACCATCAAGATCCATCCTGATAAACATTACTCATAGATCCAGGCTCCGGGACTGTAGGAACCTTCTTATATTTATCTATGGTCACCTTTATTCTAAAATCAACTTTTAAAATGATGTGAATGAGCCATAGGAGCTCCTGTTACCAGAGCTCCTCCGTGCTGCACCTTCCCCTGCTCCCTCAGCACTTCCCTCTTCCTCTTTCTGATGTAATCTCACACATTGGGAGGGGGAAGTGCTCCTGCACAGTGTAACAACCTGTGAAGCTGCAGCACAAGGGGCTCCGGTAACTTAAAAAAAAAACCTGTAAAAGTTTCTTTTAGAAGGAAGGAGGCCATGGATAAGAAATATAAGAAGATTACCACAATCACAGTGCCTGGATGTATGAGTAAGTGTCCTCGGTTTATCCGGGGATTTTCCCTTTATTTATTGGGAAGTTTTGTGGACTCTCTTATGTAGTTTAGGGTGTCCCAGACGTTGGGATATACACTTTAACCATCATGCAACTTTGCTGCAATGAGTGATCATAAAATCTGCTTCATGTTATACCCGCCTTGTGATGTCACGGCCCCAGTGTGTGGATTTATACATTTGTGCCGAAATGTTCTGAGTAATTTGATTTACCGTATATACTCGAGTATAAGCCGAGACCCCTAATTTTACCACCAAAACCTGGAAAAACATATTGACTCGAGTATAAGCCGAGGGTGGGAAATGCATTGGTCACAGACCCCCCAAGTATATAGCCAGCCTGCCCCCAGTAGTATACAGCCTGCCCAGAATTAAAAAAAAAAAAAAAACTTATATACACACCCTCCGGTGGCCCCTATGCGCAGCGCTGCTCCCCCGATATCCGCGCGGCTCGTCTTCTGGCTTCCCGGCTCCTCTTCCTGCTTAAGCGCCGTCTTCTGTAATATCGTGGTGAGTGCGACGTTACAGAAGACGGCGCGGAAGCCAGAAGACGAGCCGCGCGGACATGGGGGGAGCAGCGCTGCGCATCGGGGCCACCGGAGGGTGAGTATATAAGTTTATTATTTTTTAAGTCCAGTATTGACTCGTGTATAAGCCGAGGGGACGTTTTTCAGCACATTTTTTGTGCTGAAAAACTCTGCTTATACACGAGTATATATGGTACTTCCCCTTTATAAAAGCCTGATACCAGTTGTCACCACTAGGGGGCGGCCTGCATCTGTTTCTCATTCAGGTCCTTAAAATGCTGTGTAGCTTCAGCTCCGGCTACTCCACGCTCCTGTAGCCTTAGAGAAATTTGCATATTAGGGCAATAAAAGATTTACAAACTTATCGGGCACTGGAGGATTATCCCTGTAAAGGGATCCAATGGCATTTATTAGAGGAACCACCTTTTCTGGTAATATAATTGTTCGGTGCCATGACAGATCGGCTATTAAAGGGGTGCCCCTAGGTGCCTGTTCCATTTCCTGCCCCCCTAGGAGGAGAAAGTTTTATCCTTTAATCATCTATGAACAGCGATCTTCCTGCTGACTGATCCTGCACATGTACAATGTATTCCTGAGCAGCTGATACCATAGAACAATAGCATGCGCTGGGTTATACCTAGTGTTACCCATCTGCAATTTACCAAGAAAAGCCTTTAATGAGCTCTACATTGTGGACAAAGGGGGTAACATGGCAACAGATGATGTCATCAGATTAGGGTGGAGGTGTAATTAATTGCTGCAATTAAAAGCTTTATTAAAAACCAGGGCTTTGTGTAGTCGTAGGAACCGCGCAGAGACCCGGCGACTGTCCGCCAGGCAGGTGAGTGCACACTGCTGATCTGTATCTACTACAAATCCCAGCATGCAGACAACCCGTGAAACTGCAGCATGGAGGGGCTCTGTAAACACCCCCATCTGTCTCATTAACATAATTATAAAAGTAGATTTTAGAAGGAAGGAGGCCGTGGATAACATAAGATTAGCACAGTCCCAGTGCCTGGATCTATGAGTAATGTCCCTGGTTTATCAGGATGGATCTGACTACCGAGGATTTGTTTGTAGTCTGTTACCATGGAGACAGTTGTGAATATCTGTTTTCGGCAAAAAGCGATGCTTTGAGAGAATATTTAGAAAATGTTTTCAGTTTAGATGCAGATGGTGGGTCCCTAGATATGCACCAGGAGGCGCAGGATGATCATACACACTCTTACTATAGCGGGGTATGAGTGGGCAGTATTATGTAAGCATGGCGCGGTGCTCGCTCGCACGCCGGCTCCAGGCTGGATTAGCAGTGGGCACAGTAGATCCGGCTATGAATAGCCTGTTGTTGGTCGGCTGGGCCGTATCTCTGGCCTGATCTGCGGCTGATTATCTCGGTCATGTCTGGACAGGACTGTTTGCTCAGGGCAGTTTATCATGTGCTCAGGATTGTTACTTGTAGTCTGTCCTGTGTGCTATGGGAGGACTGTACACAAGGTGCGGGGTCCCAGGGTCAGCCACAGACACATCACTATCCTGGAGGATCCGCCCTAGGACTCTGCATTGTGCTGTTACTCTGTTATTCCGCCTAGAAATGTATGATTATATTGACAACTGGGTGTCACCCTTTGTGGGTTTGACCAATCAGTGCTGTGTATCATGTTGTGTATGGACACACATATTTGACAAGAGGAATAGTAGAACTTGGTTGTCACATGAATTTTTAGGAGGAATAACAGAGAGATTTGGGATACAAGAGAGCAATGAAAACGTGTAACAGCAGGATGGCTCCATAGCAGCCAATCGGCACTCTGCTTTCATATCTCAACCTGCTGTAGCAAAATGAATGCTGCTCTGGGATAGGTTGTTAGGGGCAACGAGGCCTGTGGTATGAGCCTGACTGTGAGTGAGAGGGAATAGATATACAGCGGCCATTACACAAGCCATCAGACATCTGTATAGATATGAGACATGATATACGAGATAGAGCAGGGAGATGGATGCAGACTCGTGTACATATAATAGTACATATATACCATACATCTAGAAAAACTGATAGATGATGAGATTCTTTAAGGATAAGCTATAGGGATTGTTAAAGGGGTTGGCCCGGTGGCGTAACTAGTGATGAGTGGGCCCTATAGCAAACTTTTGGCTGACCACTCCCCCCACTACCACATTTATCGTAATTATACTGCTATAACAGTAATTACAATAAGGTGTTAGGAATGATGCACCAACCACCTAAGAGGACCTACCTTTACAGATAACATGTCCCAGTGGCCGCCTCCCCTCACTGCGGACGTGCCCCGGCGGGCCGGCTACCATCACTTGCAGACGTTGCCCCCGGCGGCCGCCTCCATCACTGCAGACCGTGACCCGGCGGCCAGCCTCCGCTTAAAATAATAAACGATATCTGCCCTCCAGGCGCTCCTACATATACACACACATAATATAATCACAGTAAGGCTCCAGTCAAATGAATTATACTCCCCCAAACTGGTTCCAGTGCTAGTCTCCATTCTGTATAAACTTGAGGCTGCTATCTAAACAGGAAAGATAAATCACCTGATGTATGAAGGGAGATCATGGGGCGATTTAACTTACCCGGTACTGTAGCGATCATGGCGCGTTCTCCGTCGAGGGATTACAAGTCCTCGGCGTTCAATAAGGTAGTGCGCCGATGTCCACAGGTGTTGCTGCTGCAGCGAATTCGTCGGAGTGCACTGAAGTTTTTCACCGTCCTGGTTGCAGGTTAGCGTAAGCGAATGTCAAGCAGCCACTTTTTTTTGTTTGTTTTTAATGCGGCGGTTTTTCATACGATCCCGTCGGGTTTTCTTATGGCCACGCCCCCAGATTTCCGTCGGAGTGCATGCCAGCGCCGATGCGACCACAATCCGATCAAGTGTGCCAAAATCACGGGCAATTCAGAAAAATGGAAAAATATTTGGGTTAACCGCCGGAAAAACCGAGACGGGCCTCTAGTAAATGACCCCCATGGTCTCTGCTGACTTTCTTCACAATCGTAGCGAAGTGGGAGACCACGGATGGCGGATCAGACAGGGGGTGGAAGGGCAGAGAGAAGGATGGTAAGCCGGGGGCAAAGTACGAGGCAGAGGAAGGTCCGTATCCTCAGTACGCTGGAGGGGGAGTTAGCTGGCCACTGGGGGTGTCTTGCTTGTCATGAGGTTTGTCTTCGTGCCAAGCACACAGGTGGCCCTGTTCTACACCATAGTGAGCATTTTCGATTATCCTTACATCGTCGGGCGACCCTTACTGCTCGCAGGCACGAGCAGTCCTACGGATGTGTGTAGTTACGCCTCTGGGTCCGCGACGGTAGTACTCATGATATTGGTAAATACACACACACATTAAAATACATCATTAAAAGTTTCTTGCTCCGCTTTCTTGATATGTAAAGTGAAGCCTCGTATGTTACACTTCATCAGCCAGAAGCTTCTAGTCAAAAAATGGCCGCAAACGACAGGAGATGTATGAAAGAAAGAGGAGTAGATCTAATAGACGTAATGGGTTTTAAAAACACACATACACAACAAAAAAAACCTGAACCCACCAGCTCCAAGCTGTGAAGGCATCAAGTGTAGGCGCTGCCATGGCAGGGTCCTTCCTGCCTGTAACTGCACGCGCATTGCCAGTGAGGACTGATATGTAGAATTATTAGACGTGCGTTCGGCCGCCGGAATGCAATGAGGGATGGGGCTGGGATCATAACACGCCGCCCGCAACAATAAATCTCCCTCCGTTTAGGTGGTGGGAGGGAGCGATTGGAGCACGCGCGGCGTAGTTTCTATCTTCAAAGACATGCTTACAACTTGTCTGCAATAGCGGATTGTGACTTTGTAGGTGTGAGTGCGCCGGCCCACTTTCAGTTTGAACGCATTCCCCATACAAGTTTCCAAAATGATAACAATTGAATTACCAAATATTAGTCTCACCTCCTGCCATAGGAGAAACATGAGGAACTAGTTGCATCAAATTTGCAAAACTTTTTAGCAAATAATAATAATTCTATATTTCTATAGCGCACAGATTACACCAGCGCTGCAAGAAACCAAGCATGAAAATCGGTATATGTCCCATTTGGGATCACAATCTAATCACCACCAGTATGTTTTTGGCGGAGGGTGAGGAGGGAGGAAACCCAGCAACACGGAGACGAACATCAAAACTCTTTAAAGCCTCTAGAACCCAAGTCATGGCGCCTGAGGCCGTGTTCACAACAGGCGCCCTCTATGCAGTATTGAGGCGCACCAGATGGCTTTCCCTGTGATCACAGCAGAGATAACATTACTCACACGCCATTGGAGGGACAGGGCGACTCGCGGCGAGAAGGAGCGAGTACACGGGGTAGAAGGGTCAGCGAGGCCCGGGACCAAAGCCGGCGTCGAGACAGACATGACGCAGTTGACTGACAGGGAAGCCCTTGATCCCCCAATATGTGAACGCGACGGAGACACTAAAAAAAAATAGTCCTGGTGCGGTGCTGTGTGTGATCGGGTGGGATCCGGTGTGTGAGAAGCAGACTAAGGTAACCTTGTCGGTGCTGGGTTCCCTGCACGGTCACACCTGCGGGTATATTTATGACACAGACAGGTCTAGTAAGTACTAGTGCAGGTGACACATGACAGTTCTCTTTCCAGGTACACATCATCCAGCCACAGGGAGTATTTACTAGGAGCCCGTGTCTCCACACAGCATCGCTCACCGCCGCAATGGCGTCAAGACCAGGGGAAGACGCGTGGGCCAGTGTCCGAGAATCAACCCTGGACACCGCTGAAAAAAACCGTCCCCAATATGTGAGTAAGAGACCTCCCACAGCTGAATACTGTCTCTAATGGAGCGTTACTTATATAACCGTACGTAAGAAATTAGCAGGTCACATGAACTGATGTGGATCCTATTGGGAAATACTCTAGCTATGTAAAGACTTACGTTAAAGTGGAATATTATTTAAACCCTTATTACACCACCACGATGCAAGTTACCGCAACATAATTATAGCCCCGTACATGGATACTGTGATGAAGAACCATGATATAATACCGTATCAAGAAGGCTATATCATGTGCAGACTCGTAGCAGAGAAATAGAGATTCAGGATGTAATACTGTCGTCTAACCTTATTAAGAGAAAAAGATGACAGCGGAGGACTATATTGTGTAATACGGTGATCATGATAAGGTTACTACTTGTGTTGTGCTGAAGAAATCGGGGATGACCAAAAGGTGAAAGGTAGAATATTAAAGTATGTTCCCGGTCGATGTAGCGATATAGAGGTATTGTATTACGTGTGCGTAGAATCAATGGTGTGGTTACCGATATGCAATCCATACACATGATGCTGGGATGCGGGAGGGATTATATGTGGTCATTATTGTGTCTGAACTTTGACAGCAGGATATAATATAATAAGTCAGGATAATGCATAAGAGATTGTAATATATAATGATGACCCGCGCTCCCGTATCCAGCTGTACACAGTAAGCCGTCTCTGGGTACACGTGTCGATCAGTAACCAAGCTCCTGGAGTAGGACCGGTCTGTCGCTGCCCAGAGGAGACAAGAACCGAAGGTAAGTCCTGGGTGATGTGTTTGTGTAATACGCGGTTTGCAGGGATATAATAAGGCGTATAATAATCGAGTGGTCATCCGCCTCCGGGTTGCACTGGCCGTCATTTCAGCTGCTATTTAACTGCACTCAGCTCATTATCCGCACAGCCTGTACCTCTCAGCCTACCCCTGCTCCGGCTGTACAATAACAAATGTCTGCTTATGTGCACAAGCCAGAAAGGAGTTATCTCCATTTTTCAATGACCTCAGATCTTGCTCATCGCTGGCACTGCCACAGTCCACTCTCTATCACTTGCAGCCTGGACTTCTGATTATTTTCATTTGCGACTTCGCAACAGAAAATAAGTCAGCTCCGCTACATGGATGTACCAACCACTTGTTTGTCTACACTGCCCCCTGTCCCCCTACTGCATCCCTACATTGTTGCACTGTGTGAATGCAATGAGGATTTTGAATTTGGGGGTAAAAGTTAGGGGATGTTTGAGAAGGCGCACGCAAAAATGTCGTGAACAAGTGGGGGGAAATGGGTTGTCTTTCTGAAAGTAATTGAGGTGGAGTGCCAGCGTCGACCCGGAGCTGGACCGTGGTCCAGATGAAGAAATGGAGATCAGAGGAGAGAAAAAAAAAACGGGTAAATGGAATGACGTGCTACATCCAAAAAGGGTGTGATAAGGGTTTTTATTAGATGTGACAACGCGTTTCGACACCGTAACGGCGTATTCATCGGTCTAAAAACTGCAAGGGAGTTGAGGGGGGGGGCGGGGGTACGGGTAGGTGGCAGGCTATGCTGCCTATTGTCAGTGTGGCGTCCAGGTTGCCGCGGAAGGGGGAGCGCTTTTGTGTGGTTGCCACAGGCCGGGAGGAGAGTCAGAGGGCGCGTGATGGGAAGCTGAGTGGCTGGCAAGGACAATAGGCAGCATAGCTCTGCCAACTCTACCGGAACCATCCCCCCCCCTGCAAGTTTTTAGATCTGATGAGGACGCCGTTACCGGTGTCCAAAACGCGTTGTCACAATACTAATTAAAAAACCCTTATAACCCATATTTGGATGTAGTTGATAGCACGTCTATCATTGACCCGTTTTTTTTTCTTCTTGGGATCTCCATGATGATGTTGTAGTGAGATGTATTACCACCATTCCAGCAGTAGGGAGTCAGCAATTCTTCCAGTTGCAGTCTACTCTCCATATGTCAGAGAGGACACAGCTCCCCTGCAGCGGCAGGTGGAAGGAGAAATATAGAAAAACGGGAAAATATGGTGAAATTGGTAGATATAGGAAATAACTGGTTATGTGTAGGTTAGTTGCAGTGGTGGCGAACACATGGCATGGGTGCAGAGGCGGCACTCAGAGTCCTCGATGGCACAGGCCTGACACCCAGCATTGATTCATCCAGACAGGCTCAAAAGAATGATGGCCCAACAATTATCAGACATAGCGGAACTGGAGGAGAAGCGCAATACTCCGAATTTGCCATCCGTCTTTCAAGCGTTGGTGTGTCCTCGGCAATAAGTTACTGTCTATGCTGTGCTGAACTTTGCCAGAAATAAGTGGCTTGGTTTGAAGTTTGGGGCACTCATTGATGTAAAAGGTTTGCCATCACTGGTCTAGTTGTGATACATTTAAAAAAAAAAAGGGGAGATCCAAGTGACATCTAGTGATATGATGGCGGGACACTGCGGGTACCATTATTAGGGGGGGCACCCCAGCCAATATCAAGGGGGGGCACTGATGTTGGTATAGGGGTTACAGAGGTCTGGGGATGAGATGTTGATGAGATGTAAATTATTGAATGACTTTAATCCTGGTCTTGTTATTTTTTTTTTTTATGTCATTGGAGAGACGAAAGGCCCAGAAGGTGGCGCTATGAAGAAGATTGAGTTATAGAACCGAAGTGCGTGGTGGCATGTTTAGTGGGGGCAGGGTGCACAAGAATTTGGAGTGTCTGCTTTTTGCACATGTCCACGTGGTGCCTCCCAGACGTCCGCCACACGGCGTCTTGCCACCGCTCCGGCGAACGCGAATCCTCTGCACATCTCCCGGGCCCTGTTGTGTTGCCATGGTGACCAGATCCCGGCGTCGAAGTAACATCGAAGAAGCAGAAACCTGGCAACAGCAGAACGTAACGGGGGAGGACTTTTTTTTTTTGTTCCTTTTGCGGACAAGAAGGAAATATGGAAATTTGTTTAACGGAAGATTTTTAACTGTAACGAGATCTGTGTCCGGAAATAATGAAGGCGCTGGAGCTTGTATTGGCGGTAAGCGTCTATGCGTACACCAGGAGCATGGGCCCACCTGCACCCATACACCCGGCTTAGAATGATCACAAAACATACGGGTTTCCCATTTGTTGATGTTTGTTATGGACAATTAAAGGGGGAAAAGTGGCAAATGATTGGACAGTGAGAGTTGATACCCCGCCCACACACAGTGATTCGGCAGTGTGAGAGTCCTGATTACTCCGTCCACACACGTCCTTGGAAGTGAGAGTCCGTTACCCTTCCCAACACCACACCAGGATTGTACAGCAGTCCTGATTACCCGCCACTTACAACATTGAAGGAAGAGTCTGATAACCCCGCCACACATGTGATTGAAAACAGGGTTTCTTGATTAATAAATCCTGTGTACTTACCATATTGACCTATTATGCCTCCCTTTGCTCCAATCCTTGCCTCTCGCACCCGGAGAAGGTCCAGGTCTCCACCATAAGGCACATCCTGGAAGACTACCTCCCGCTTCGGCTGGGTAAAACAACCTATGACCCCAAGAAGGTTCCATCACTGGTGAAGGAGATCAGCGAGGGAGGAGGATCAGAAGCAAGGAAGAAGGTACTGCTGCGCACAGATACAAGTGTCGGTGTGGTGACCATGGGCGAGAGAGGTCAGGAGGACATCAAGGTGGTCAGCCGCTGCCTCTGGGACCCTCATGCTGATAACTATGCGGCCCACGTGTATCAGAATGAGAGTCTGTTCTGTGTGGCGTCTGTGTACACCGTGTTCTGCGAGTGACTGCACCCAGGACCAGAAATATGACTGTATCACCACATGTCCCAACCACCACCAGTGCCCTCCTGCTGTGCCCTCAGATGGGGCTCCTCTTATACACAGACTATGGGGGGGGGGGGGTATTTTTGGATGCTGATATAGGGATGTATGGGTTAATGTGTGTCCCCTCAAAACCATCATAGGCACCTCCCCCCCCTCGTTGTGGCCATCACCCAAATCTCCAGACAGAAAGCTTATTTATGATACATTTCAATAAAAAACATCTAACATATTTTGGTATAAATTGTCCTGTCCCCCAAGTGTCAGCGTGTCCTTGTCCGTGTCCCCCAAAGTGTCGGTGTCCCTGTCCTGTCCAAAGTGTCAGCTGTCCTGTCTGTCCCCAAGTGTCGCGTGTCCCTGTACTGTCCCCCAAGTGTAAGGTGTGCCCTTCCGTCCCCCCAAGTGTCAGAGTGTCCCCGGTCTGTCCCTCCCAAGTGTCGGCGTTGTCCTTGTCCGTACCCCAAGTGTCAGCGTTAGTCCCTGTCCGGGCCCCAAGTGTCAGCGTGTTTGCCTGTCACCCAAGTGTCAGCGGTGTCCCTGCACTTCCCCCAAGGGTCAGCGTGTCCATGTTTGTCCCCCAGTGTCAGCGTGTCCCTGTTCTGTCCCCTCCAGTGTCAGCGCGTCCCTGTTCGCTCCCCCCCAGTGTCAGCGTGTCCCTGTCCTTGTCCCAAGTGTCAGCGGATGCCCAGTCCTCTCCCAAAAGGCGTCAGCAGTTTTGTTCTCGTAGGTACACAAGTGTAAGCAGCTGTCCCGTCTGTCCCCAATCTGTCACCATGACCCTGTCTGGCCCCCAAGTGTCAGCGTGGCCCCTTGCCTGTCCCCCCCCAGTAGAAAGAATGCAACTGTCCTGTCCCCAAGTGTCAGCGTGTCCTGCCCTGTCCCCCACCAGACTGTCAGAGGTCCCTTTCTTGTCCCCAAGTGTCAGAGTTCCCTGTCCTGTCCCTCAAAAGGTCACCGTTCCTGTACTGTCCTCCAGTGTCAGCGTGTCCCTGTCCTGTTTTCCCCCCACAAGGTGTCGCGTGTCCCCGGTTGCCCCAAGTGTCAGAGTTTGTCCCTGCCTGTACCCCAAGTGTCAGAGTGTCCCCTGTTCTGGCACTCCAGTGTCAGCGTGTCCGTCCGGTCCCCCGTCCCCCCAAGCTGTCAGTGTGTCCCTGTTCCCAGTGTAAGCGTTGTCCCTGTCACTCCCACCAGCAGTGTCAGTGTGTCCCTGTCGCTGTCCCCAGTGCAGCGTTGTCCTGTCCCCCCAGTGGTCGCGTTGTCCCTGTCCCCAAAGTTCAGCGTGGTCCCTGTCCCAAGTGATCCAGCGTGTCATGTGCTGTCCCACAGTGTCAGCGTTTGTTCCCTGTCCTGGTCCCAACAAGGTTTAGCGTTCCTGTCGACATGTCCCCCAGAGTGTCAGCGGTTCGCTTCCCAAGTGTCCGTGTCCCTGGTCCACTCCAGTGTTTCAGGTCTGTGGTCCCTTTTCCTTCCCCTCCAGTGTCAAGCGTGGCTTCGGTCCGCTGTTCTGCGACCCAAGTGTCAGGCGTGGCCTGTCCGTCCCCCACGTGTCCAGTTGTCCATAGTCCTTGTACCCCAAGTGTCAGCGATGTCCCTGTCCTGTCCCCCAGAGCTGGTCAGCGTTAGTACCTGTCCTGTCCCACCGAAGGTCGAGCGGTTCCTGCCTGTCCACAGGAGAAGTGTCCAGGGTCCTTGCACCTGGTCACCCAAGTGTAAGGCGTGCTCCCTATTATGCCAGCCATCCCTCTGCACTTTCGTCAGGCGTTGTGTGCCTGTTCTGTCTCCCCTCCAGATGTCAGCGTGTCCCGATGTTATGTCCCCGTAAGTCACCCTAGTGTCCAGTCCCAGAGTCCAGTGTTTCTGGTCCCCAATGCCAGTGTCAGCGGTCCGCGTCCTGTCCCCCAAGTGGTCAGCGTTGTCCTGTCCCCCAAAAGGGTCAGCGTGTTCCCTGCTCTGGTCCCACACAAGTGTCAAGGAGTCTGCCCTGTCCTCCCAAGTGTCGTATTTCGTGTCCCTGCCTGTCCCCCGTCAGGTTGCCATGCCTGTAAGTGTCAGCAGTGTCCCGTCCCAATGTCACCCTAATCATACAAGTGTCAGCGTGGTCCGTCATGCTCCCACAAGTGTTTTTTCCGCGTTGGTCCCTGTCCCCCAAGTTTCAGGTTTGTCCACTGTCCTGTCCCCCAGTGTCAGCGTGCTCCTAGCGTCCCCCAAGTGGTTCAGTTGTCCTGCATGTTTCCATATGCCATCGGCAGCGCCCGCCTAGTGTCCCAGCTGTGTAACCACGTGTCTGCCCAGTTGAGCCCTGTACTGTCACCCAAGTGTCAGCGTGTTACTGCCCTGTCCCCCAAGTGTCAGCGTGTCCCCCCTGTCCGTCCCCAAGTGTCAGCGTTTCATGTCCTTGTCCCCCAATTGCAGCGTGATCCCTGTCCCCCAATTCAAGGCTGTCGATGTTCCCTGTTTCCTGTCCCCAGTGTCACGTGTCCATTCTGTCCCCCAAGTTTCAGCGGTGCCCCCCTTTGTGCTGTCCACACCCCAGGGTCAGCGTTTGTCCCTGTCCTGTTCCCCACAAGTGTCAACGCGGTGCCCTTGTCCTGTCCCCCCAAGTTGTAGCTTGTCCCATGTCGTCCCAAGTGTGTCAGCGTGTCCTCCGCCAATTGCGCGTCACTAGTCGACCCCCAAGTAGAGGTCCCTTCTCACCCAAGTGTCAGCCGTGCTCGCCTGACCCTGTCCCCACACAGTGTGTCAAGACGTGTCCGATGTCTGTTCCCCCAAAGTGTCAGTGGCGTCAGGTCCGGTCCTGTCCTGTCCCCAGTGTCCAGCGTGTTCCTGTTTCCTGTCCCCCCAAAGTGGTCAGAGCCCTGTGATCCAAGTGTCCTGTTCGCCCCATGTCAGCCCCATAAGTGTCCATGCCGGTGTCCCCCAGTGTAGCGTGTCTCCCCAAGTTGTCAGGCCGTGTGTCCACTGTCCTGTCCCCCCAAGTGTCGCAGCTGTCCCTGTCTGTCCCCCAAGTGTCAGCGTGTTCCCTGTCCTGTCCCACCAAGTGTCAGCGTGTCCCGGCCTGGATATGCCCCAAGTGTCAGCGTGTCTGTCACTGATCCTCGTCACCCAAGTGTCATGATGTGTCCCTTTCACTGTAACCCCTATGTGTCAGGTCTGTCCCAGTCCGGTGCCCAAAGTGTAGCGTTTGTCCGTGTCCCCGTCCACCCAAGTGTTCCGCGTGTCCTGTCCTGTCATCCAAGTGTCACAGACGTTATGTCTGTGTCCTGTCCCACAAGTGTCAGCGTGTCCCTCTCTTGTCCCCCAAGTGTCGCGTTCTTTGCCCTGTCCCCGCCAAGTGTCAGCGTGTCGAAGAGCATATAGGCGGCAACAGGCCTAGAAGTGGGGACGACTGGTGGGAGGGAAGTGGAACCCCGTTAACACAACGGACGCCAATGACGGGAGGAGAGGATAGGTGGGCTAGAGAGAGAAGTAGGGGGGGAGCGGAGAGGATAGGAGGCATCGTCCCGTGTGTCTGTCCCAAAAGGTCAGCGTGTCCCTCTCTTGTCCCCCAAGTGTTCAGCGGTGTCCTGTCCCACAAGTGCAGCGTGTATGTCCGTACCCAAGATGTCAGAGTGTCCTTTCCTGTCCCCCAAGGATCAGCGAGTCCCCTCTATTGTCCCAGCGTCAGCCGGTCACATTTCCTGGCCCAAGTGTCAGCGTGTCCCTGTCCCCCGGGTCAGCGTGTCCATGTAGCCTGTCACCCAAGTGTCGCGGGGTCCATGATCCCCACAGTGTCGCATGTCCCCTGTTCAATGTCCCCCAGTGTCGCGTGTACCCTGTCCCCCAAGTGTCAGCGTGCCCTGTCCTGTACCCCAAAGGCAGCGTGCGACCTGTCCCACAAGTTGCTCAGCATGTCCCTGTCCTGTCCCCACACAAGTGTGCGCGTGTCAGAGTCTGTCCCCAAGTGTCAGCGTGTCCCTCTTTGTCCCAAGTGGAGCGGTGTCCCTTCCTGTCCCCCCAAGTGTCAGCGTATTGTCACATGGACCTGACCCCAAAGTGTCAGGTTGTCCTGTCCTGTACCCAAAAGTGTCAGGGTCCACCTTGTCCCCAAGTGTAAGCGTGTCCCGGTCCCCAGTGTCGCGTGACCAGGTCCTGTCCCCAAGGCAGCGTTTGGTCCCTGTCCCCCAAGTGTCAGCATGCCCTGTCAGTCCACCAAGTGTCAGCGTGGCCCTGCCCCCAAGTGTCGGCTTGGCCTGTCCTGTCCACCAAAGTGTCAGCGTTGTCCCTGTCCCAAGTTCAATGCATTGTCCTGTCCTGTCCCCCAAGTGTCAGCGAAGTCACATGACCTGTACCCATATTCCGCGTTTGTCCACCTGCGTCACTGTCCCAAGTGTCAGGGGGCGTGTCCCGGTCCTGTCCCCCCCCAAGCAGTGTCAGACGATGGCCCTTGTCCTGGTCCCCCAAGTAGTCCAGCGTTGTCCCTGTCCTGTCCCCAACGGGTAAGAGTGCTCCCGTCCCCCCAAGTGTCAAAGAGTTTGTACGTGACCTGCCCCCCCCACCCAGTGTCAGGTGTCCCTGTCCTGGACCCAAAGTGTCAGCGTTTGTCCTTGTCCCCCAAAGTGTCAGCATTGTCCTGACCCGCACCCCCCCCCCCCCAGTGTCAGCGTGTTCCCTGGTCCTGTCCCCCCACCAGTGTCAGGTGTCCCTGTCCTGTCCCCCCCCGGTGTGCTACAGTGATTGTCCTGGCCTTTGGGGGCAGGACATTCTTTCCTTATTATTATATTTAGTTATGGCTCCTGTCTGAGTCAGGGATGTGGTAAGGATGACAGTAATAGGTCACACCTGCAGCCAGGGGGCGCTCTCACCGCATTCTCCATCATTGTAGATAATACAACTAGCCTCAGGATTTATTGTGACTCCGTCACGGTTGGTACTATCCGCCACCGCAGGAAGCTATACTGCAGCATTAGCGTCTTTCCACCTTGTGCGGGTCAAGCCTCGCCGAGATTGAGGCGCCGCATCCAGTTGCTGATTGGCAGCCGGCGAATGAATGAGAGACCACGCCCCTTCTCCCCAGGCTGTTCTCCTGCCTTACCTTCCCGGTCACGTGCTCAGCGTGGTGAGGCCGGAGCCGCCATCTTAGAGAGGCCTGCTGGGGACAAAGGATGTGCTGCAGAGGCAGAGTGCAGGCCCTGCCCCACAGCCCGAGTAATAAAGTGATTCAAATCCATGACTAACTTTATTAAAATGAGCAAATATTGAGAAAAAAACGTGAAAAACTGATATTTTGTCCCAGTGGAACCTGACACTATTGGCAGTATGGTGACAGTACAGGCCTTCAGCTTTCTCACCTACAAGGCGCCATATGTGGTCACAACCAGTGATAGCGGGCGAGGCCAGTCCTGTGACAGATGTGACCGTATGTTATGTAGGGCAGCACCCTGTGTGTGGGCACTGGTGGCATCAGGGGCTCCCAAAACCTGGAGTTATTCCCAGCCAAAGAGTCAGACACCTCATGCGAGTCCTCCATCATCTGTAGCTGTGCACTTAATGGAATCTCCCAGCAAAATCCATCCTGATGAACCAGGGACATTACTCCAGGCACCGGGACTGTGGTGTCTTTTTATATGTGTTATATATGGCCTCCTTCCTTCTAAAATCTAAATTAGGCTATTGAGGCAGAACGGCTCTAGGGGCGCTACCAGAGCCCCTCAATGTTGCAGATTCACAGGCTGTTACACTGCAGGAGCACTTCCCTCCTCACACTTTGTGCTGCAGTGAGATGACCACAGGCAGAGGGGTACATTTCGGGCAGGAGCATGTGTCAAATGATACAATTTTATTCTGATCAATCACCACAAATATTCCCCAATCCAGATAAACCATCCAGGAGTCACATAGAGACAGAATTTGGAATCTGCCCTTTTCAAAGATGGCGGCCCCCCCCCCCTTTTTTCCCAGCCGTCTCCATGGCAATGGTTGAAACCTGAATCCCATTCTTTTTCCATAGGACAAAGAAGGAGCGACGCCGTGACGTCAGGACGTCCATGCTGCCGCTCGGAGTATATAATTTAGAGGGGGAGGGGAGAGGGGTTTAGTTGAGCAGTGTGTGCGGCGGGAAAGGGGCAGCGCTCGGCGGAGTCCCGGTGAGCGGTGGCGGCCGCAGGTGTGCAGAGGTGAGCAGCGCGGGAGCGGAGCCGCCAGGGGGAGCCCGGGCACAGGAGGAGGGGGCGCTCTGGGCAGTCATTGAATGAAAGGGGCGGGAGGTGGGAGGCGCAGCCGGGACAAAGGGGCCTGATAGCAACGAGGATCTCCAGGTAATGGGGTGATGGGGGGTCCCCGGGAGCCGGAGGGCAGGGGGCACAGCATCCTGTCTTCTCTCACAGTAACCCTCACATTCCCCAGGACTCCTGATGATCAGGACATGTTACCACCCCGGGCATAAGTTTTCTTGGCATGGTCACTTTCAGTGCTGGGGGCACAGGGACCTGGAGGTGGGCACGGCTTGCTATGTATTGGATGGCATGGATCCTGGTGGTGCCAGGGCGCCTCTGCTTAATGAATGGGAGCTGTGTGCTGCCCGGGTACAATGATGCCATTCTACAATACACTGCCCGCTCCTGGGGCATGGAGTACTGTGTTGTGGCACCGGTCTGGGTTGACCATCATCATGTATGGTAATAGGATGAGGCTGGCATCTGGGCGCCAGGCAGTAAGGATTGTTGTGATATAAGGATGATCCCGGGCCCTGTTTTCTGGTGGGCTACAGACTATCTATCAGTAATTTGGGTGCTGTGGGGCACAGCTGGCATCCAGAGTTTGCAGAAGTTTATTGTAGGCTGGTGAATGTTACTGGGCACTGATGAGCTAGGTGCCGCAGAGTGAGCATGAGACGGCCATGATGGGCACTTGTGGCACTATCATGTACATGGCTCTCCTCTATACCCTCCACGTTATCACCATGAAACTCTTAGGAGCCCAACTCCTGGTTCCTCCGGACCTTCACAGCAGGTTCTTAGTGGTGGGTCTATGGAGGTTCTCCATCCAGATGGGACCAGGGAGCAGATGTTTAGTCCTCTGTGTACAAGGCTTCTGTCCTGTAGTTGGGGTTGTATTGGTTTTGTTGAAGCCCGGGATGATGCTGCCTGATATAGGACAAGACCCCTAATGAAGGTCCCACCAAAATGATCTGATATGGCTGGTAAACACATGACCTTCTGACCTCCTATGATTGTGACCCCCCGTCACAGAGGATCAGGCATTATTACAGTGGGATTGCTAGATCTGAGTTAAAGGGCTGCTACTAACTCCTGGACTGGTGGCTTTATGACTGCTGAGACCCCCACTAACGCTGGTCCTGAGGCTGACCCTATTCTGAATAATTTTGTATAGAGAATTTTGCTGTGCGCAATAAACAGGGTTACAGACCGGTGCGCTGCGGAGGGTCCCAATCTCTTATTTTCTGTATATAAATTGGATTCCAGTTACTGTATTAGTTCTTAATGATTTATTAATGGAAGTTTTCCAGCAGCAGTTCATAGTGACGTTTCGGTCCGTCACGGACCTTCTTCAGACACAATGTTTTGTAGGCACAATGTTGAAAGGCCTGTATATAGTGTGTGTAGTAAGATGTGCCGCAGCTTCCGCTAGTGTGAGGCTGAATAATGACCTGAGAGGAGGTCACTGAACGTTAAGGTGACCCCAGCACCTGATACATTTTGCATCTTCATACTGTAGGGATCAGTTCAGTCTTGGTTGGTTTTGTAACTGCAGCTGAAGACTTACCCGAGCCATAACCCGTCCGATCGACTTTGTCATTTTTTTTTTTTTTTTTTTTTACGCTTTTTTTTTTTTTTTTTTAATCCTTTGAATGGGGGTCAGTCCATGAGTATCGGGAGTTTCCGGTGTTGGCCCAGTAGTGTGGAGCTGGGGCATTGCTTGGTATCGGGAGTTTCCGGTGTTGGCCCAGTAGTGTGGAGCTGGGGCATTGCTTGGTATCGGGAGTTTCCGGTGTTGGCCCAGTAGTGTGGAGCTGGGGCATTGCTTGGTATCCGCCTGTACCGCACAGTACAGATGCACCATCTATGTGGACATCCCTGCTCTCTGTATTACCCCCGCAGAATAATCCTGAGGGACTCTTCTCTTCATCCGCCCTTAATTTCCTATGCCCGATTGTTCTCATCCTACATCCAATTCACGTGAGATGTTTGGACCAGTCCACCACCAAAATTGTTGTGGTAACAGTCTAGTTAGTACGGCTGGACATGTCAGCAGGAATGGCCATACTGTACTATACTATGGACAGTGTTTGGGTATCACCCCAGAGATGTGTAATCCTACCACTGCATGTGAGGAGGGAGAAGCAGGACTGTGAAATATGGATTGTAATGGGAGTGTGTCCTCACACTGCTGTGCTCTTGGCACTCCAGATTAAAGGACGTCAGCCATTAGTTTTACTGATAGAGTCCTACTAACCATTTCCTGTTCTCCTCAGGACTTTGTATAACAAAAAGTTATAAGTTATAATAAAAAGTTATACAAATTATGCTAATTATAAGACTGGAGCCTCTTATAATATATTCACTCGCTCGTTACACTAGTCCCACCATGTCCTGCCTCTGCATAGAGCAGGAGACGTCAGGGACCAGGTGGGACTGGAAGTGTAACGGGGGAGTGAGTAAATGATAACACAAGACGTTCCGGTGACGTAGCCGGAGAGTCACTGCCTCATTAGCATAATTTTAACAACTCTAAATTGCTGAAATCACGGCGTATAGAGTTATAATAAACTAAGTGCTGAGGAGAACAGTCCCTGAGTAACTGGTTAGTGGGACATGTCTACCATCAGTAAGACTGCAGCAGGGCGATTGTGTTTGTTGCAGGTAACTTAAACATCAGAGAACACTTCCCAGAAGCTACAATCCTGGAATATAAATCCAAATATCACAGCTCTGCTGCTACTAACATACACAAAGATACGATTACACAAATCTTCAGGGACAACACATAATACTAAGGGAAAAACTTTCTTCTGATCCAGATATCCTTAGCGCTCCCTAAGACATATTCTTATACAGGGATTGGTGGTTCTCACACCTTTACAGAGCGCTGGTGTGAACCATTGTCCTACAAGTGCAACATAAGGGGTCCTGTAACAGTACTGGTGCATCCTGTCAGAGAGGGCACAGGATGAGTAATGGAGGTGATGGAGCCATGGACAATGGCGCCATTGTTATCCTTGATATCTTCCTGCTTTCTCCTCTGTCTTCTGTGCCCATAATGGAGGCGTCCATAGCTGTGCTCTAGTGGCAGTCTGTATGGAGCTATATGGGGGGTGCAGTCTGCCTTCTGCTCACACATAAAAGGATCCTTGGGGGTCAATCCCCTTTCCTAATAATAGCCACAATAATAACTGCGGGCCTGGCGTGTGATTCATATATGGTGGAAAGACAAGAAGTTCAGTGTTGGCAAGATGAAGCCTTAGGTAGAGGACGTGATGTGAGAGACAGTCGAGAGACAGTCGCTGGTGCTCTGCAGTAAGGCAGGGGTGATGTCACGTGCAGAAGTATATAGCTGGGTGTCATTAGTATAGAGATCAGACTAGAAACCAGATCTGCTGATGGTCTGTCCCATGGGGCAGTATAGAGGGAGAAGAGGATGAGTTTGTATAAAATGAGAAATCTTCTGCCAGGCTACTCTACAGTTATGAAATATTCCCAAAAACAAAGCGTGGGCTGGGGAGCCCCTCATTCACATCATCTGCTCCGATGGTTCTCCTTGAAATCATTGGGTTTGACCCACAATCCCCTGGTTTGTATTGTCACTGTTATAGTTGGTGATGTTGTAGGAGAGTAAGATTTCACCCTAAGGCTGGGGACACACCCGGGGTAACCGCAGGGGCTGCCCCCAGACCTCAGCAATCAGTATGTCATTGGAGTGGGTCAGACCTCCTGCACCCATGTTGTATGGTGGCCTTGCAGGGTCACTGCAGCTTTGCTCCCATTCACATGCAGCACTCTGCCTTAGACGCTAGTCTTGGCCTGTCCCCACCCTGTTATGGCTGATAACGGGGACCAGGAGCTTGTATAAGGACTGTGGTCAGGCAGGGGACACTGTTTAGGTGTCTGGGTCTTGAGGCGGATGTTAAACCTCTCTGTTGTGCGCGGCGCTGTCGTTTTCTGCGTTCTCCGCTGTGCTTCTTCCAGGGCACAGATAAAAAAACCTTCAATAATTAATGCGTTTTTCTTCTGAAGCCTCTTTTATGTTTTATTTTTTTCCCTTGTGCTCTTCCGCTGGCATCTGGGAGACGAGCGTCTTGTGCTGGAAACGCCTGGTGCCTCTCTCCTTGAGCAGAACAGATTGCGTTTTATCTCTCGCCTCCATCCTAATTTAATTTACTTTGTGTCGTACCTGGACGGAGCCGGCTCGGCCTTGTAATTAACGCAAGCAAGACATCAAAGTGCCAGTAATTTCCCGCTACAACCATAGCGAGGCGTTTAATCAGATTCTTGGCTTTAATTAAATCTCCCTGTGCCATTTAGATGGAGCTGCCAGGAAGCGCCAGCGCCCCCCACCCCCCCCGCTCCGTGCCATAAATTCTATCATGACTGTCGGAGGACGGAGAACAGCGAGCACCTATGAAATGTTCTTCTGTATTTAGTCGGTGACGGGCTCTGGCGTGGGCGGCTGCATGTAACCTGACAGCTCCATTTACATGGGATTTTCATTTTCTGCCCCCCCCCCCTACCGGGAGCCGCTCGTTCATTTTCCATTTTTTGGTGTTCTCTATTAATCTGTCGCCTCTGCATTGTGGATGCGGATATTCTGTACATCATACAAAGAGCAACGAAGACACAAGGGCTCCGGGAGCTGTAATGGAAGCATTACCCTGTAGGTTAGGATCGTAGAGCCGTGTTCAGGGGCATTTATAGGGCTCCTCAATTTGAGGGAACCTGCCAGCAGGTCTGATCAGACTACCTGTCGCTGGAGAGATGTGTAATCATACCTTTGTGTATGTTGTTGGTAGCAGCAGGACTGTGAATAAATGGATGATGTTATTGCAGGCTTGTACTGCTTTGTTTTTGGCTCCCGACATGGAGTTGATTAACAGCCCCTCCTCTACTGATTACCGCTGTATTTTTCAACCAGAGAGAACAGAGCTCAGCAGTGTGAGGACAAACCCACAAACTCCAATCCTGAAATATAAATCCATATTTCACAGTCCTGCTGCTACTAACCACACACACAAAAAAAATGTATGATTCCATATCTCTCCAGGGCTGTAATTCTGCACAAACACTAGTTTTGCTTGGTCACAACTAGACTCCCTATTAAAGGGGTTGTCCAGTTACTTGTTTGGGTGGGTTATTGAAGTATTTTCAATAGCCTACCCTGATTCAGCAGATCTCGGAGGTGGTTGATGACCGGGCCGTTGGGTTTTTACTCCCCTGATCCCGCTTTTTTGTGAGAGTTAAATTTGTCTGGTGGCGGGTTATTCTTCAGTGAAGACATATACATGTTGGGCATGCCGAGAGATTGCCAAAAACATGCGTGCTCTCCAGTGTGAGACCTCATTGGTCTTGTACTTCTTGTGAGCCCAAAGCTGTATATATTGGCGTTTGACTACACGGGTTGTTGTAGTCTGTTACCACGGTGTCTTGTTTGCTGTGGGATTCGGCTTCTTGGTGAAGGAATAAGCAATCTTATGATTTCCATTGATTTTGGGAACATGGTTTCCTCTCTAAGTCACTGAATATAGACCCCGGCGGCTCTCGTCTGGCCGGTGTAGAGATGTGCTACATGGAGACATCACAGGGAGGATGTCTGTGCCGCTCTTGTGTTTTCTTTCCCTGATTTATATGCGCGCCGTGAGGCTGCCGTCTATGTACTTTGGAATAAGGTCAATTAGATCTGAATTCTACCTTGTCTGCTCCTCTAGGAATACTGACGGTGCAGATTTTAAGAGCATCCTGGCTGCTGCGGCTGCAGTCATCTTGTCTGTCATGTCCAATCCTCCTCTCTGGTCTCGGCAGTACATAGTGACGACACCTCTGCAATGAAAAAAGATCATGGGTGGCACATTGGCTGAGTGGGTAGCACTTCTGCCTTGCAGCGCTGGGGTCCTGGGTTCAAATCCCACACAGGTCAACATCTGCAAAGAGTTTGTATGTTCTCTCAGTGCTTGTGTGGGTTTCCTCTGGGTCCTTTGGTTTCCTCTCACACTCCAAAACATACTGGTAGGTTGTTTAGATTGTGAGCCCCATGGGGACAGGGACCAATTTGACATGCTTTGTGCAGCGCTGCGTAATCTGTAGGCGCTATATAAACAAAGAATTATTGCTTTCTTTGTTTAATTGGTGGTCTACAGTTCCTTGACAGATTTGGGTGTTTCCATGGTAACAGACTACACAACATTTCGTAGTCTGTTCAGTCAGTTTTGCTGTCCAAACCCTAAAATAATGTTTGTTTCCTCTCTCCTAGATAAATATCAAGAGAACCCCTCACCGTAAGCGATGTCCACCCCAGATCCGCCAATGGGCGGCACCCCTAGGCCTGTCCAGTCACCTGGCCCTGGGCCTTCCCCTGGTGCCATGCTAGGACCTAGCCCTGGGCCATCTCCTGGGTCAGCACACAGCATGATGGGACCGAGCCCTGGGCCACAGATTCCCCCTCAAGGACCTAGCGGATATCCTCCTGAAAACATGCATCAGATGCATAAGGTTAGTCTTTTTTCAGGGTAACACTAAGTTCTAGAGTTTGTATCCTGTCTATTGCTTATTTAATGCTCTTGGTTTTCTGTGTTTCAGCCTATGGAGTCCATGCATGAAAAGCCTATGCCGGACGACCCCCGTTATAACCAGATGAAGGGAATGCCTATGCGGCCTGGTGGCCATGCTGGAATGGGGCCACCACCAAGTCCAATGGACCAGCACTCACAAGGTATACATGTTATTAGGATGAACCTTACTTCGGTATGAGTAGGTACTATATACAAGATGCTGATACCCATCTCTTCCTCTAAGGTTACCCCTCACCCCTGGGCAGCTCTGAACATGTGTCCAGCCCAGTACCCTCTAATGGCCCACCCTCTGGACCTCCAATGCCCTCTGGTTCTGGAGGAGGGAACATGGAGAATGCGGACCCCCAGCAGCAGCAGCCCCAGCAGCAGCAACCCCAGCAGCAGCAACCCCAGCAGACCAGCCGCAGTCCGACTCCTTTCAATCAGAATCAGCTGCATCAGTTACGGGCACAGATCATGGCGTACAAGATGCTGGCCAGAGGGCAACCTATACCCGATCAACTACAGATGGCGGTGCAAGGCAAGAGGCCCATGCCAGGCATGCAGCCACAGATGCCAACACTACCTCCACCTGCAGCTTCCGGGACTGGACCTGTGCCTGCCTCAGGGCCAGCACCACCCAGCTACAACAGACCTCATGGTGAGAAAATAATCCTAGGCATAAACTGGCATGACTTCAGTGCCAACTCTGCGTAGATTAGGTCAATGTATGCACATACTATATGATGTGTTTCCTTCCAAATGTAGGAATGGCAGGACCAGCCATGCCACCTCCAGGACCTTCAGGTGCTCCTCCTGTAATGCCAGGGCATCCTCCAGGGGCTCCCCCTAAACCCTGGCCTGAAGGTAATATTAATACTGTAGACTTAAAATATGATTAGAAATCTGAAAGATGATCCTTGGGCCTAATGTTCATGATTTGGTTAATATCTTCCCTTTCAGGTCCCATGGCCAACGCTGCTGTTCCAGCCACTGCTCCTCAGAAGCTAATTCCTCCACAGCCAACAGGCCGCCCTTCACCTGCACCCCCCGCAGTGCCTCCTGCGGCTTCTCCTGTCATGCCACCCCAGACACCATCACCCGGTCAGCCGGCCCAACCCCCACCCATGGTCCAGTTCCATCCCAAAGCCAACCGTATCACTCCTATCCAAAAACCCAGAGGCTTGGATCCAGTGGAAGTTCTTCAAGAGCGTGAATATCGGTAGGTATTTTCTAGTTATTAGTAGACTTGTGTGAAGTATTTGCATTGTCTGATATAGATAATATATAATATATTGTTGATATATATTAAATGTTACTCGTCAGACTTCAGGCCCGGATTGCACATAGGATCCAGGAGCTGGAGAACCTCCCAGGGTCTTTAGCTGGTGATCTTAGGACCAAAGCTACCATTGAATTAAAAGCTCTGAGACTCTTGAACTTCCAGAGACAGGTAGGTGCCTCAGCTGAGAACTGTGGTGGTTTGTGTAAGGTCCTGACCAGGGTCATGACCAGGGTGTTGTCGCACCCAACCCAGGACTTTCATGATGGACCTATAAAGTGTCTATCTCACATATTAGGAGACGATACATTATAGTTGTTGTTAATGATTTGCTCTTCTTCACAGCTCCGACAAGAAGTTGTGGTCTGTATGAGGAGGGACACTGCCCTGGAAACGGCTCTAAACGCCAAGGCGTACAAGCGCAGTAAGCGACAGTCTCTGCGTGAGGCCCGAATCACCGAAAAACTGGAGAAACAGCAGAAGATCGAGCAGGAGCGCAAGAGACGACAGAAGCACCAGGTGAGGAAGGGTTTATCCATATAAAGTGTAAGATGCCTCGTGATGTGACTACATAGGACTGACCATGGTGTGTTGTCTCTCCAGGAATACCTGAATAGTATCCTCCAGCATGCCAAGGACTTCAAGGAGTTCCACCGCTCTGTCACAGGGAAGATCCAAAAACTGACCAAGGCAGTGGCCACGTATCACGCCAACACTGAGCGAGAACAGAAGAAGGAGAACGAGAGGATTGAGAAGGAGAGAATGCGTCGTCTCATGGTAGGTGCTTGACTTGCCCATGCGTTGGATGAAGTTACCCTCATTCTCCAAATTTGGTGTCCCTGCCCTCTGTCAGTACAGATCTGTATATCCATTTCTTATTCATTCTCCTTCCAGGCAGAAGATGAAGAAGGCTACAGGAAGCTGATTGACCAGAAGAAGGACAAGCGCCTGGCCTACCTCCTGCAGCAGACGGACGAGTACGTGGCCAACCTGACCGAGCTGGTCAGACAACACAAAGCGGCCCAGGTCCTGAAGGAGAAGAAGAGGAGGAAAAAGAAAAAGGTGAGACCATCGCACATGTGAGAGAGAAGAGCCGCTCCTGTAAGTGTGTGACAAAACATGTAATACTATGTCGTGTCTGCTTCAGATCCAGGAGAACGCAGAAGGACAGCAGCCCGCACTTGGACCAGATGGAGAGGTAAGGACAGGGTGTCTATAGGTGCACGTGAATGGATGTGGTTATATGGGTGACATGGGATAACCACTGCTTCTCCTACACAGCCTTTGGATGAGACTAGTCAGATGAGTGACCTTCCTGTCAAAGTTATCCATGTGGATAGTGGAAAGATCTTGACTGGTTCCGATGCTCCAAAGGCAGGACAGCTGGATGCATGGCTGGAGATGAATCCTGGGTAAGTATGGAGAAGATGCTCTATACAGAGTAACAGCAAGTATACTCGGTGATCCCTATATGAGTATGAGGACTCGTAAGCACCACTAATGACTTTCTGATCTTCTATATAGATATGAAGTTGCACCACGATCAGACAGCGAGGAGAGTGGATCAGAGGAGGAGGAAGAGGTGAGCGTGAACCTTCTGTATCACCGCAGGATCTTGGGGGTTGTCCATGTTACCCCCTATCCACATGCTGAAGTTCGATCATAGAAGCGGCTCTTTCCCCTGTTCAGGACAAGTTGAGCTTGATCCCTTTTTGCACCATTCCTAGTGTTGTGCTCCACTACTTGCAACGTTCCCATAGTCATTGAATGGTCTAGCGGTTGGCATTGTTCAGCCTTTCACTCCATTTATTGGGGGGGGATGAGAATGACAAATGGTCATAACCCACTGATCACCATTGTAACCCCTATACAGAGAACACAATCTTTATTCTGTACCCAGTGTTTTCATCTTCTGTTGTGTTCCAGGAAGAGGAGGAGCAGACGGCGACTCCGGCCACCAGTTTACCTGCAGTGGATGAGAAGAAGATTCCTGACCCAGATAGCGATGAAGTTTCAGAAATTTATGCTCGAGAGATAATAGAGTAAGTGTTATCCTTGTGTAACCTCAAGCAGGATTTCCATCTTTTCCAGTCCAAAGGATTTCCAGATTATGAACCCAATGTATTTGGTCCTAGGGGTGTGATCCAGTCCTTGTCCATACATTATAGTAAATCGTATGGACATTACTGGCAAGTAATCATAATGGCCACAGAACCCTTATAAGGTGCTGCCACCTGCTGGCTGAATGCGTATGTTCTCTGAGACATAAAGCTGGTCAGAGCTCAGAGCACAGCTGTGTGAGGGCTGTAGTGAGATGTTACCTGTGTGTTGGTCCCCAGGAGCGCCAGGCAGGATGTGGATGACGAGTACAGCATATCCCAGGTTGAGGCCGGCCTCCAGTCTTACTACGCGGTGGCGCACGCTGTGACTGAGAAGGTGGAGAAGCAGTCTACTCTGCTGGTCAATGGCTTCCTCAAACAATACCAGGTAAGTGAGATTGCCCAAAGGATGATTCAGTTTGTTGGCATTGCCCACCTCCTGATCTCCCCACATGTCTTCTCCTTCCTCAGGTCAAAGGTCTGGAGTGGCTCGTGTCTCTGTACAACAATAACCTGAACGGGATCCTTGCTGATGAAATGGGTCTGGGGAAGACGATCCAGACCATCGCTCTGATTACTTACCTCATGGAACACAAGCGCATCAATGGACCCTTCCTCATTATAGTGCCGCTGTCGTGAGTAGCTCCATTCACTTCCATCGCTTTAATATTTAACGGACTTTCCAATAGACGTGAAAATTTGTTTGATTTGAGACAACATGTAATAAATTCCTAAACTCCATTGACTTGGAATCGGCAGCTGGATGTAGCCATCTTGGATAACACTGCTCCGCTCTTAGAGCTGATCTGCTCCCTTGGTCTCCTTTTAGTTGGCGAATAATTACTGGGGGGGTTCTTAATTATTAGACTCAATTGAGTGATGCTTGGAATTCCCTCTTGTATTTTCTTCTCCGTTAAGGACACTGTCTAACTGGGTTTATGAGTTTGACAAGTGGGGTCCATCGGTGGTGAAGGTGTCGTATAAGGTACGTATGGTACATGTTCAGCTTGTCGTCCACCGCTATTCAACACATTATGTGTAACCCAACTCTTGTGCCTTGTAGGGATCTCCTGCTGCTCGTCGTGCTTTTGTTCCTATGCTCCGTAGCGGAAAATTTAATGTTCTTCTCACTACATATGAATACATTATTAAGGACAAGCACATTCTGGCCAAGGTAAGGGCGTTTATGTGGTGCAGAGCCTAAGGCTACATTCACACTAACGTATGGGGGACATATATACGGCCGACGTATATACGGCCGATATACGTCCCCCATACACTTCTATGGGCGCACGGCACCCTACGGGAGCGGTACGGTGCGGCACCGTACCGTTCCGTACCCGGGAAAAGGATAGGACCTGTCCTATCTTTTCCCGTAATACGGCGCCGTGCGCTCACCTCCTCCTCCTCTCCTCGTACACTGCCGTTGCCCGCTACGGTACGGTACGGGCGGGCAACGGCAGTATGAATATAGCCTTAGGGTGATGCCACAAGTGGGGTTTTCAGTCTGTTAAACACACGTGTTTTTAACTCGTCTGTTTTTGACCATTTACTATGCAATTGGCTGCTTAGAATCAGTTTATCTTAATAGATAAACGGGTTCAAAGCAGCCAAACGCATGGTAAACGGACTGAAAACGCATGCTTAAAGGACCAAAAACGCCACGTGTGGCATCACCCTTAGGATCCCAGATGGGAGACTATTAAGTTGCTAACATTTCCATCCGGTATGTAGATCCGTTGGAAGTACATGATTGTGGATGAAGGTCACCGCATGAAGAACCATCATTGTAAGCTGACGCAGGTCCTGAACACCCATTATGTAGCCCCGCGTCGCTTGCTGCTCACCGGGACTCCACTACAGAACAAGCTGCCGGAGTTGTGGGCGCTTCTGAACTTCCTGCTGCCAACCATCTTCAAGAGCTGTAGCACCTTTGAGCAGTGGTTTAACGCTCCCTTTGCCATGACGGGAGAAAAGGTATGAGGGTGGAGAGCGACATTGGCTCCTTCTAATCATGTGTGTGTATATGTATAGTACATTATTTCTAGGATTCTTACTGAAACCGCCAAAATATGGTTTTCTAGGTCTGAAATATTAGCAAATAGTGACTTTATCATGATGTTGTTCTATTCTGAGCGCTGTGATGGGGCGGCTGCTCTCCTCGCTCATGTTGTGTATGCTGTAAACATTGCTCTTAGAAGCAGATCTGGCCACGATCCCCTCACTGCTGACCAGAGATCTCGCTTCGTCTTGGCCGCTGAGAGCGCGGCTGTGTAGTATGTGACACCGACATCATCCTGGCAGGTTTCACTACAACCGCTCTGAGAGTTCAGTCAGATGTGACCTGAATTACAGCCGCTTTCAGCCGAGAGCTGCGCTGA
Source organism: Engystomops pustulosus (assembly GCA_019512145.1). Classification (NCBI taxonomy): domain Eukaryota; kingdom Metazoa; phylum Chordata; class Amphibia; order Anura; family Leptodactylidae; genus Engystomops; species Engystomops pustulosus. The sequence goes on from WNYA01000666.1 coordinate 69,356, forward strand.
GATCTGGACAGTGTCCACCGAGAGGATTGGTCACCAGACTTGTCCTCGCCCTCACTTGAAGAATTGCTGTGATCCTTCGTGCACATTATGAATCTCTGAGCATTTTATTTGCAGCATTGATATAGTTGGCCCTCAAGCATATTTGAGGCACAGGATTTAGGCGGCTGCCTGATCGATGTGCAACCAAATGTCCTGTCCTCTTGCAGACAGCAGTGGAGGACCCTTGACCCTTCTGATTTACTCCTTTTCTCATACATTTCAGTCATTCGAGGTTTGTTACCTCTGAGTCCAGGTGATTGCCCGGATGCTGATGTAAGGAGGTTGCTCTGGGTCTGTCACAGCCCAAATAGTGAGACCTGACAGTTGTAACTGGGGCAGCACAGTAACCCCAATTACAGTAGCAAAATGTAAATAAATGTCCTACTATGAAAGTGGAAATAAGAGTTTCTCCTAAAAAAACATGAATTGTTTTGCTAGCCCGAAAAAAAAGTTGTGTGCACAAAAAATAAACTTGTCTGTTCCTGAACGTGGTAATATAGATGATTGGTGACACCATACTGTCCCTATGTGCGGCGCTCATGAAGCTGCTCCCTAGTTATCTGACCCTGGGTCATGGAGATTTGGTTTTGTCTTCCAGGTGGATTTAAATGAAGAAGAAACCATCCTGATCATCCGACGTCTTCACAAAGTCCTGCGTCCCTTCTTACTGCGGAGACTTAAGAAGGAGGTGGAGGCTCAGCTGCCAGAGAAGGTAAGTACAGTCCTCATGCTGTATAAAGGATGACTATACTGAGCATTACCTGATGCTGTGCACTAGTATCAGTCAGTATCTCGGTCTCTGAGGATGACTCCGGTTTCCTTCTTTTAGGTGGAATATGTTATTAAATGTGACATGTCTGCGTTACAAAGGGTCCTGTACAGACACATGCAGGCCAAGGGCGTTCTCCTCACGGACGGCTCTGAGAAGGATAAGAAGGTAACTGCCCTGCTTCAGTGCGTACATCTATGTACAGAAAGGGGGCGCTATGTGATTAATCATGGGGTGTATCACTCTCTCTCTCACAGGGTAAAGGTGGTACGAAGACCCTCATGAACACCATCATGCAGCTGAGGAAGATCTGCAACCACCCGTACATGTTCCAGCAGATAGAGGTGAGACATATGACCTTGGTTATGCTACGTCTGCTCTTTATTACGTATATGGCATCACTAGTAAAAATGTGCGAAGTAACATTACAGACAATGGTTGGAAATATACGCTCTATGGTCGGCCACTAGGGGACGCTGACGTGTTTTCTTTTCTTCTGCAGGAGTCCTTTTCTGAACACCTGGGTTTCACAGGAGGCATTGTGCAGGGGTGAGCGTCCTCTACCATCTCGATTACACGTAGTTTATGTAAATAAGCCCATGGCGTGTCCTAAAACTTCTTCTCCTCGTCTTGCAGGCAGGACCTCTACCGGGCCTCTGGAAAGTTTGAGCTGCTTGACCGCATCCTTCCCAAGCTGCGGGCCACCAACCACAAAGTTCTGCTCTTCTGTCAGATGACCACCCTCATGACTATCATGGAGGACTACTTTGCTTACCGGGGCTTTAAATACCTCAGATTAGATGGTGCGTAAACCATAGTGGATGTCCCCTGATTACTCAGATGGTTATCCTTAGTGTTCCTCATGTTGGCGTATATAGACCCTCCATTGACTCCTTGGATGATGTATATCTATATCTTCTGTTCTGCAGGAACCACTAAAGCAGAAGACCGTGGTATGTTACTGAAGACATTCAATGAGCCCGGGTCAGAATACTTTGTCTTCCTGCTCAGTACCCGTGCCGGAGGCTTGGGGCTCAATCTGCAGTCTGCTGACACGGTTATCATATTTGATAGCGACTGGAATCCACATCAGGTATGAAGCCATTTTTGTATTCCTACTCCACATGAGTTGATATCCGATCACTATGGCAGGAGGTCCTACATATGAATTAACACACGTATATTACACGACCAGCTGCATCCTACTCAATGGGACTGAGTTTCAGTACTAAGAACGGCCAGAGTGTAAAGCAGCGACTTCTCGGAGCCCTGCCATCATGGATATTGTTATATACAGCTCCTTACAGCGAGCTGGTTTGCCTATTTCCATAGGTGACATTATATTGATTGCTCTCTTGCAGGATTTGCAGGCACAGGATCGCGCTCATCGTATCGGACAGCAGAACGAGGTGCGTGTGCTGCGGTTGTGCACAGTGAACAGCGTGGAGGAGAAAATCCTGGCCGCGGCTAAGTACAAGCTGAATGTGGATCAGAAGGTCATCCAGGCTGGCATGTTCGATCAGAAGTCCTCCAGCCACGAGAGGAAAGCCTTCCTGCAGGCCATCCTGGAGCACGAGGAGCAGGACGAGGTGAGTGAGAAGATACAGAGGGCTTCTCTGAGAACTTCTCTAAAAATGAGAAGGAATATACTCTAACCTATGCTTTGTTTACTTCTATGGGACTTCCTGGACAGGATTGTTCTGATGTCCCTTGAAAGTGGGTCTTGCACTTCATTCACATGATTATTTGGGAGGGGGGCTTAGTGCTCAGACCCCCAATGATCTTTTGGATAGTTTTGACACGAGTTGATCACTGCCTTTTAGGTTTGAGTAGAAATCCCTATTTAGTCTGACTCCTAATTTTGACTCTCTTTGCTGATAGGAGGAAGACGAGGTCCCAGATGATGAAACGGTCAATCAGATGATCGCAAGACACGAGGAAGAGTTTGATTTGTTTATGGTAAGTGTCTTGGGAAAACCTCATGGGTCATACTCTTTAGTATTCTTTAATTTATGGGGTGTATGTAGAATATTTCCCTGCTTTATGGTCTGTACTTTCCTATCAGAGGATGGATCTGGACAGGCGACGAGAAGAAGCTCGCAATCCCAAACGCAAACCCCGATTAATGGAGGAGGATGAGCTTCCATCCTGGATCATTAAAGACGACGCTGAAGTCGAGCGTCTGACGTGTGAAGAGGAGGAGGAGAAGATGTTTGGACGTGGATCCCGTAACCGAAAGGAAGTGGACTACAGCGATTCCCTCACAGAGAAGCAGTGGCTGAAGGTTTGTGGTGCTGCTTTTTGGATCATTTCTAATGATCATGGGTCGGGCCTTGTACCGGCTATACTAGGTAGAAGTGATAAGTTTATAATGATTGGAGGTCTCGCGGTAGACCTGTGCATGGGCAGTATTTGGTTATCCTCAGAAATCCCACAGAAGGGAATAGCGGTGGTCTGTCTTGTGCTACTGCTCTTTCACATGAGATAAGTGGGAGCCCCAGGCGGCAGCGATCTTACTTATAACCTATCATGGGAATAAGGAAATCTGATGTATGTAGAGAGTACTTGCTGTAGGGACGATACATGGAAGAAGTGGCACATACCTCATGTAGCTAAGCAGTTTATTTCCCGTAGGCCATTGAGGAAGGTACGTTAGAGGAAATTGAGGAAGAGGTTCGTCAAAAGAAGACCACCCGTAAGCGGAAACGAGATGTAGACCCCGGAACCCCAACTACCAGCTCCCGACACAGGGAGAAGGAGGATGATGGCAGGAAGAAAAAAAGAGGGCGACCTCCGGCTGAGAAGCTTTCCCCCAACCCTCCTAACCTCACCAAGAAGATGAAGAAGATTGTAGATGCTGTTATCAAGTATAAGGACAGGTGGGGTCTTCAGCCTCCTCTCCTTTTACATGACACCGTTAGAAATCTCCAGGACTAAGTGACCTCTTCTCTTCTATTAGTGGCAGTGGACGACAGCTGAGCGAAGTCTTCATCCAGCTTCCATCCCGCAAGGAACTCCCAGAGTATTATGAACTTATCCGCAAGCCGGTGGACTTCAGGAAGATCAAGGTTAGTTGAGGAACATGCTGGTGGTCGGGGGATGGGGCTGCTTCTTTTTAGTTCAAGAATCGCTAATCCAGAAGATGATTTGTTGCTCACAGGAGAGGATCAGGAATCACAAGTACCGCAGTCTGAACGACCTGGAGAAGGATGTCATGCTGCTCTGCCAGAACGCACAGACTTTCAACCTGGAAGGATCTCTGGTGAGTCTGCTCCTCGGCCTTGATGTTTTATGAGGCTTTGGATTCATGTCTCCCAGACTTACTCTTCTGGAATTTGGGTCTTAGTATGCGATACCCTTCCTGCTTTGCAGATTTATGAAGATTCGATCGTGCTGCAGTCTGTCTTCACCAGCGTCAGGCAGAAGATTGAGAAGGAGGAGGAAAGCGAGGGAGACGAGAGTGAAGAAGACGAGGAGTTGGAGGAGGAAGGATCAGAGTCAGAATGTAAGTGCCTCAGCTGGGACTCGCTATAGAGCAGTTGTCACACACGAGGTCTTGTGATTTGTAGCACGTCTTCCTTTCCAGAGCAGATACTCATCCTTCCCACGATAGACGCAATGTGATGACATCATCAGTTCTGAAGTCTTCAGAACCGCATACAGCTGCCACACAGAGAAGACCGCTGCTGCCCCCTTCCCCACTACTTAACCCCTTGACGCTCTGTGCCGTAGCTGTACCGTTTAGGGGGTGTATGAAGAGGGCTCATGGGCTGAGCCCTCTTCATACACAGGTGGGGGTTGTTGCATAATAACCACGGTTGCTGCTTCCACGGATCGTGGCTATTAACTCCTTCGATGATGGCAGCATTTAAAAGACAGTGTTGCGTTGGCGCTGCCATCTTGGATCATGGCAACCCCGAGGCTGTCCGGTTTCTGCAGTTTCGTTACAATGAGCCAGTGGCTCCTGGTAATGTATGTTGTGCAGAAATGCCATATACTGCAATACAGTAGTATTACAGTATGTGGTAGGAACAATCAGACCATCTAGGGTTAATGTACCCTAGAGGGTCTAACAAATAGTAAAAAAAAGTTTTAAAAATAAATAATATAAAAATAACCTAAAAGTTCAAATTGCCCCCTGATAGAACTGACATAAAACGTAATAAGCAGTAAACATCACAGACACATTGGGTAACTCCGCGTCCCAAATGCCCGATCTACTAAAATATAAAAACGGTTATTGCCGGCGGTGACCTCCATAACGGAAAATAGTGTCCAAAATGTAAAATGGTGTCAAAAATGGAATAAAAAGTGACCAAAATGTTGCACAGACCTCAAAATGCTGGAAACGTCGGCTGATTTCGCAAAAAATGAGACCTCACACAGCTCCGTACACCAAAGTATGAAATGGTTATTAACGTTGCTTAACTGTGACGCACAAGGCCTCCGGTGAAAGGGAGTTTGCCACCTGTCATTCAGTATTTGACAGGACAACCTCATGCAGATGATTCTCCATGTGTGAACAGTTTATAGGTGATTTGCTTTAGTACTGCATTTGCCCTTGATGTGTTTCTATTCTAGAGACCCCAAGGTTGAATTCAGGGGGCAATATGGTTGTGTTTCTTGGTCAGGAGGGGATTTAGTTACTGATGTCACCCACCTCCTGTCTTACAGCTCGTTCAGTCAAGGTGAAAATCAAACTAGGACGTAAGGAGAAGATGCAGGAGCGTATGAAGGGGCGCAGGCGCACCAGCCGGGGATGCAGGGCCAAGCCTGTAGTCAGCGATGACGATAGTGAAGAGGACCAAGAAGAGGTGAGTGTCATACAGAAGTGTTATCCTGGATGTGTAATCTCTCCTGATACCCCCTACCATTATTTGTGGTCCTGATGCTAAAGAAGTTTTAGACCACAGCGTTCATTCCGCAGCGTAGTGCCATACATTTTATAGTGGCTGTGTATATTGTATTGTTGTTCAGCGCCATTTGCTGATAAGGGAGGGAGCTGCCAATGGACCATGTGAAGCAGAAGCAGGACTCTCTGAAGTGCCACAGCCCCCTCCTAATAAATGCTATGGTCTCCCTGCAGGCAGCACTAGGTGCCTCAGTTATTAATGGGATTTCATCAAATAGGTGGTGGATGTGGGTCCTACCTCGTGAACCGAGGTCAGCGGACACCTTCCCGCAGACTCTCATGCGCCACCACATGCTGTTTATCTATATGGGAGAACAAAGTGTACGTCATCACTCCCATAGAGTTGTAAGGAGAGCGCCACTTGGGTTCATTTCATAACTCACAAAATCCGATTATTGGGAAAACCCATCTACCTGTCCTAATACTCTAAATTTATGTTTTGATCTGTCTCTTAAACTCTTTCTTTTCCTCCCTGCAGGACCGCTCCGGAAGCGGCACAGAAGAAGACTGATACTTACAGAACATTCCGACTTGTCTGACCATGTGTCATTCCACTGCGTGCCACCACAACCCCCATCCCGCCACCTCCCTCCCTCTCCCCCCGTCTTCTCTTTCCGTAGGACGCTAACGGGTAGCCTGAAATGTAGTGAACTGTACAAAAATAATAAAATTCTTCCATATTTATATAATAACTAAGGAGTTGTAGGGACGTGTACCGCCTGTAGCATTGACTATCTGGCCGCACCATTAGGCCTCTCAGGATAGGTTAAGAGGAATACGACTTTTGATGATATATAAATCTATTTTTTTTTTTTATTATGGCAGTACTGTTTGAGTTACAGTATGGGGATCAGTGTAGTGTCAGGCGTGGATGCATGCAGGTAGCAATCCACTCATTAGTACTGTATTTTACAATAAAAGAAACAGGTCAAAATATAATCCGCGCGTCGCCCTCCCCCCTTCTCGCACTGCACAGGGAGGGGCGCGGCGGTGGTAGCTGTATGTATGTGTGTCGGTGTCACTGGATTTCAAACAGTTATAAATTAAAACCAGATGAAATACCTCGCCCCCGTTGTATCTTTCTGTAAACATTCCCTTACTTTTTTTTTAATTATTATTTTTAATGTCGTGGGATAAAAATTTAAATAAAATGATGAAGTCTTCATAAAAAGAGGAGACATGGAGCTGTGTGTCTTCATTCTGGCCACATTGATAAGGGAGAAGCTCCGCTGTATGTAAGTGGGTACTCGAGCCGCCCCCTACAGAATACAACTGGGGGTCAGTGCAGGGTAATTATGGGTTAGGTACTGGTTTTGCATGACTATGTTGCACCTGAGAAATGCATTAGAGCAGCGTGAAGCAGACTCTGTCCTAGTGAGCGCTATGGCATCATAAGTCCCTGTGATAGAGAGAATTCACATGGACAATGGTTCTCGGATTAATGTGTGAAATCCCGGGAGGTTGTTCAGCAGAATTGGGGATGGCTCACCCCCAGCGACATACGGTCGCCGCATAATGGTTGTATACAAACCCCATCCGTGCTCCTCGATCGCCTCTCAAGCTTATATGTATTACACTACATTGCAGGCTGCTGAATGCCGCTTAAAGCCTTTGGTTGGTCTTCAGCCTGTCTGAGAAGATTGATGACCAGATCCAAGGTAAATGTTTTGAGGAGAGCTGAAGACTGAGATGTCAGACTTGGCTAATGGCGTTGTGCAGCCTGCGATGTCATAGCATACATGGCAGCAGTGGAAATACATGCATTGTGGATAGAATTGTGTATCACTCCATGCCTGATTCTTCTCCATCGGTGGAGTGAGTCTAGCAGAGGTGTGCGTGCGCTGACTAGGCCACTTTATAGAGGTGACGTAAACGTGATGTTTTCCGGAGCCGGCCTAATATTGTTGAGAGCAGGAAACAATAGATGGTATGTATGTGCACAATAGTCAGATGTTTAGTGTCCCTTTAAAAAGATTGCATTGAAAGTTTTCTACATTTTTACAGTTGCCAGACCAGAAAATCCACTTTGTGCGATGTCTCCTTGGCACATGACACACATTTGTAGTGTAGCTTCTCCCTAACCATGTTGTCCTCAGTGACCACAGGTCACCATATAGACTATGGAAGCTGGTAAAACTTCTCCCATAGGTTACAGCTAGGGGTCGTGACCCATAATGACCTTCGTGCTGTTGGAGTCTTGGGGTTGCTGCGCACATTGTATATCTGTGCTGTGTGTAAGATATGGGAAGGTATAAATCCACAATGAGTGAGTCTGTGAGCAGATCTTTCCCATGCCCGGGGATGACATCTGTTCACAGTCCATCCACTGCTGCCATTAGGTTCTGCTGCGGGTTTCTCACTGACTCCTGACCACAGATCTGTAGCCTTTATCAGCTTTAGTCTGTCACTTTTAGTTTTTGCTTCCTCATACTTGCACTTGTTTCCCCACACCCTGCAGGGCTCCATGTGTAACACTAGGGGGAGCTGCAGCTTTACTTGTCAGCGCTGAGGATTTCGGCTTCATGTTCCTGATATACTGAGGCCCTTTCCTTAGGATCAGGGGCAGCTTCAGGAGCTATGACTGGTCCCGCAGCACAGACCTTTGTTTTGACCTTTCACACCTTTGTGACACTTGTGCTCTGTTTTGTGGGAACACTGGTGATGCCAGCAGCCGAGCTACAATCTATCCCCAATGGCAGGAGTAGTGAGAATAAAAGATCAAATCTTCAGGGGCGCCCCTTCCTATATTAAGGATATTAGGGTTCATTTATCGATAATTATTAAACATCTGATAATTACTTTATTCCCTTCTTCATTCACCAGTAATTTGGTAGCCCAGGACTGGTGCGGTTTTCCCCTGATATCTTGGCTCCAGTCTGTTCTATAACCTAATAGGATCCAGTCCTCCTGGTGATAATGTATTGTCTGAGCCAGGAGTCTGCTTCTTATTATATGATGGACAACATTGTCCCAACAGATATTCTGCGGGGACACAATGGCCTCAGCTACACGACTAGCACAATCGCTTGGCTTTCTGGTACAATAACCAGTCTATGGCACCAGAAACTGGACCAGCGCACCTCTGCCCTAGACACTGATTGCCACCGACTTCTAGTGTCCTGGAGATCTGAACAGAAGTCAATGTTCCCCAACCAATATCAGTGCAAGGGCGAATGTCATCTGTATGTATGAGGGACTATTGTTTAGACACCGCCTCATCCCTCACATGGGCTTGTCCTGCACCTAAAGCACAAACTACATTTACTTTTATATGACTTACACAACTTGTTCTTGTGAGTCACTACTACACACTGCAGAAGAGTTGTGCAACTCGGCTCAGTACCCGGCACTGCCGGGCCTCCATCAGCTATCCGCACACCTCGTACTCACTACTCTGCACTGCCGGGCCTCCATCACATGTCCGCACACTACTGGGCCTCCATCAACCACGGTGTATACTCCTGGTCACACTCTATCCCACCATGCCCTATAGCACGGTGTATACTCCTGGTCACACTCTGATTGTTCGGGGAAGCGCTGAGGAATGGATGAAAACCTACAACCTCCATGTGTTATAAGCATAGATTCTGTGTGAAGCGACAGCCTCGGGCCCGCCGGGTGCAGTTTGCCTGTTGTGTAAATACCTGTGTAAGCACTAAAAAGAACGTGCAACGTCAGACACAAAACTGGAGCGGGGGCTTTAATAAATGTGGCCTCTGACCTTGGTTGGAGACTCCTTAATGCAAAACCACACAACACAGATCGGCTTCAGTCTCTGAGTGATAAAGGTAAAATAAAAAGGGCATGCTATCATTTTTGTAAAGTTCACAACTTTTTGAGCCTGTTGTAGTAACATATAATGGCCACATGGTGGCGGCCTATTACTATGTCAGGTAAGGGGTTTATATTTTGCCCCCTTCTCCAGATTTTCTCTTATAAAGTCTCTGGATGTAGGGGCCAAAAATTTGCATCCGGAATAAATAAAATGTCCCTTTTCTGCTTTTTTTTTCACCCTATAAATGACTTTTTATCTATCCACAGTCCTTATCTATAGACTGTATAATGATTACACTGTGGTGTATATAATACTCAGTGACGAGGTAGGTATTGACCCCACACACAGAGCGGGGCATTCCTGGGGTGATGCAGTAGTGACGTAGCTCAGGTCACACCTGTCTCAGGTGTACACATACAGGGAAGTAGGAGTAGCTGCGGCCCGTCTCCTCCTCTCCGTAGTGGTGTGATCTGAAGCCTTGCCTCTGCCCTCTACCTGGGTGACTCCCTGTATAAGGCAGGCGTGGGTGATCTGATCCAGTGCCAGCTGGCACCCGCACATGGCACTGTACCTTCTCTATGTGACCTCAGGGACACCCTAAATAAAACTGGCAGGAATCCTGATAATCTTCTAGTGCTGGGTTCTAGCTATAGCCTGCACAAGGTTAAGGTGCAGGCTATACAACAGGCTGGGCACACAATGCGCCTGGTGAGTGCACCCACCTGGCCGCAGGTATATCTGTAACTCTCAGAACCCCAAGCCTGATGTGATTCGAAAGATAAAAATTTTAACTTTATTTTGACTGCAGCCTCTAAACTTGACTCATCTTGGATAAATATGACTCTTCTCTGCTCGTCACATGAATAGAGATTTTTTTAAATTGCTAAACGGGTGAGATTTCACATAAATGAGGGAATTCCTAGAAAGGACATTACTCTGCGGGCGTACGAGCACCCATAGAGGGCGTACATATATAGATAGATGAGTGTTATATGCTCGGTGTGTAGCATAGCACTGCCATGTCTGACTCTGCTCACTACGGACACGCACGCGGTCTTCTAGCCATAATGAATGGTTGTCGAGCAGAACCCCCCTAGTGCCCAGGCTGGCGGCCGTGCGTATAACAGATGGATTTCCATCATGTAATAGTTTATGTAAATATTTTACATCCTTTTTGGCTTCTCTCTTGTTTGCCGTACGTCTTCCATACTCCCTGTAGGACAACACAACGGGGAAGATTTATCAGAAGTGTCTGAGAGTAAAACCGTTCTAGTTGCTCATGGCAACCAATCAGAATTTAGCCTTCATTTTGTAAACAGCTGTGGGAAAATGAAAGCTGAGCTCTGATTGGTTGACACGAGCAACTATAACAGTTCTGCTCCGAATCCCTTTTTTAATACTCCTCCAACGCTTGTTAACGCCACACGTTAAAGGGATAGCCATTGGGAGGAGGGGGATGTCCTAGGAAGTGGCGGAGTTATATGGCGCGTGTGTCACAAGACGATGAAAGCGAGATCATGAGGGCGCTGTTCACATGTGGCAGATGCTCTAAGATGTGTGAGGAGCTGTCAGGAGGGAGCGCAGCGTGACGGTTCAATCATTACTTGCCATGACACAGCAGATCACAAGGAGAACACAGGTTAACCCCTTCATCACTTCATACAATTTGGATTACGCATCACTTCTAGCCCATTGGGACCGCAAGGACCGGAGACTGGGAGTCCCTGCTGAAGACATGACAGGCCCTCCCAAAGTGTATGTGTTTTTATTTTTATTCAAAACCTAGACTGAAGTTTTTCCAAATCTCATAGTTAATACGGTTGAGAAAAAAAGACACATGCCCATCAACCTCGACCAAGGAAGGGATGGGAATGGGATAAGAAATAATTCGAGTTTATAACATAACCATCAATGTGATTTTGATGTAAAAAAGGCATCTAGACCCATCTTGAAGCTCACTGCTGTCCCTGCTGTGCTCTGCTCCTCAGCTCAGCTATTCCACAGGTTCACATTTCTTACAGTAAAGAAGCCCGGTCGCCTCTGGTGATTAAACCTTGTTTTCTCCTGACGGAGACAGCGCCCCCCTTGTCTTTTGATGTGATTTAACATGGAACAACTTTACACCATATCTTTTCTGTGTGGACCATTAATCTATTTATACAGATTAATTGTACCCTTCCCCCCTCCTAGTCAGGGGCGGATTAAGACTGACATGCATGCTACTGCACAGAGGACGCAGCCTCAGCCTCTACTGGGACATAGACAGAATAATGATGGGGGCTGGTAGGATACCTGCACACACAGCAGAATGGCTGTGATATTTACCCCAACAGCAATTACCCCAAAAGCATCTGCAATGGCCACAGCAGGGAGGTGGAGCTTAATATTTGCATTGCAATGGCTGACACACCACTGCTACTATACTGCAGATTTGTTACATGTTAATGATATGTTACATGTATAGATTAGGGTAGAGTCTGATGAAATATATTTTTTATCCATAACCTCCTTCCTTCTAAAATCTACTTTTAAAATTATGGTAATGACCCAGAAGGGCTATTGCTGTGTTGCCAGAGTCCCTCCATGATGGAGCTTCACAGGCTGTTACACTGTGCTCCGGAACAGTGTAACAGCCTGAGAAGCTGGGGCACAGAGAAGCTCTGATAACACCCCCAAGATTCATTAGCATAATTTTAAAAGTTGATTTTAGGAGGAAGGAGGCCATGGATAAAAAATAGAAGAATATACCACAGTCACGGTGCCTGATCTATGATTAAGTGTCCCTGGTTTATCATGATGGATGTTGATGGAAGATTTCATTTAAACTTGGCTCCACCGATAAATCTGTGATTTACCTGCAAAATTATGTGACATCCACCCCCCCCCCCCCCCCATCCTTCCCCCACCCCCAAGCCTGTTATTTGAAAACTGAGTTTTTGCTTGATATTGGTTAAGTCTCATAAAAGTCTCCACAAAAATATTGTGACCATTACTAACAGACTAACCAGAGAATATTTATAAAGATATTTTTATTAGAACATGTTTTATAATAATAACTTTTCTTCTGGATGCGTTGTGAAATTAAACCCATTATTTAACATGTGATTTGCATATATTGGGTGTTGAGAAGAGGTATAACATCATTTACATCAGGTTCAGTCTTAGAGTCACAGTCTGAGCAAAACTGATATACAAGGTGGGAGGGGCATGAGACAGACACGCGTCATGCCCCGCCCTCTTGGACCTCAGTTCTGATAGGTTTGCTTAAAAGTGCATCTACCACCAGGATGAAGGACTGTATAAAAATTAACCAGAGGGGCTCCAAGCTCCTATGGAGCATGGAGCCCCTCAGGCTCATTTGCATACAGTCTTTCATCCTGCTGGTAGATGTCCTTTAAGTAACTCCATCCAAAACTAACCACGGAATAATTTTACTCCTCATGTGACAAACTTCCCACCAATCACATCATAGAACTCCTGATTGGTTGCTTTGGACTACAAAAGTTTCACTAAAACTCCTTCCAATTTTTTTAAGTTTTTCACAGAAAAATTTAATTTCCTTGTTTATTATAAGCAAATCTACAGATAAACTTATTTTTACATTTTGGATGGAGTTGTCCTTACGATTGCCCCACTAACAATTTGCATCAATCTTACATCGGAACTTGAGAATAAAAACACGAAACGCAAAGACAATTTTTACAAATAAATAAATTATATATTAAACTTTTTCTTCCCGGTATGAAGTACATGTATATACAACGTGTGCAAAATAACTGTACAGAAAATAATATTTACACCCTTCACAGAAAAGAATACAAAAAATAAAGCCAAAAAGCAACATAAATCTCTTCACAGGATCAGGCAGGGGGGAGTTTTGATTTCAATACTGCATTAAAGATTGGCTAATTTCTACCTGGATATAAGAGGATTAATATAAGGCCCTTTATATAGTGGTGGTGGGGGGGGGGGGGATAGGCGGGGCCTCGACCTTCAATAACTCAGTGGCATCAAAAATATTGTTCTAATTAACACTGCATCTAAACTTATAGTAAAGTATATAAAACGTAAGAGGGGGTCTCTTAAGCAGCATCCCTGTATTTTTCTATAAAAACCATCAAGGATGGTCATGTGTAGCCTCTGCCGCTAATCACCCGGTCCTCAAACAGTCACTAGGAAGGGGGGACTTTCAATAAAGATGTCATTGTTATCTAGACGCCGAGGGTTGTCCACCCAGACAGGATCCCGAGACACCGAGGGTCGCCCACCCACACAAGCCCCCGAGACGCCGAAGGGTTGTCCACCCAGACACGCTCCCGAGAGGCCGAAGGGTTGTCCACCCAGACACGCTCCCGAGAGGCCGAAGGGTTGTCCACCCAGACAAGCTCCCGAGACGCCGAGGGTCATCCACCCAGACAGGATCCCGAGACGCCGAGGGTCATCCACCCAGACAGGATCCCGAGACGCCGAGTGTCGTCCACCCAGACAGGATCCCGAGACGCCGAGTGTCGTCCACCCAGACAAGCTCCCAAGACTCTGATGGTTGTCCACCCATACAAGCTCCCGAGACGCTGAGGGTTCTCCACCCAGACAAGCTCCCGAGACGCCGAGCGTCGTCCACCCAGACAAGCTCAAGAGACGCCGAGGGTCGTCCAACCACACAGGATCCCGAGACGCCAAGGGTTGTCCACCCAGACAGGATCCCGAGACGCCAAGGGTTGTCCACCCAGACAAGCTCCTAGACCTAGATGCTTCCTACGTGTTATCTTTTTCAGTAGTATCTATTAAGCATTAGTTGGCGACACATCTCGTCTACAGACTTACAGAGATGATGAGCAGCTGTTGGATTTCAGAATTGCTTGCAACAATTTCTTCCCTCTCCCCAGTCACAGTACATACACACTTGGCGAGAAAGTGCATGGGGAAGTCAGGAGACTGCTATCTAATGCTAGATGTATCCGGCAGCTGATCATCACCCCAATCAAGGTCTTAATTCCCACATTTTCATCTACATTACTTGAAGGTCTGCGCCCCGCCTAATCCGAATGCATTCAAAGTTGATATTTCAAGTAGTAAAAATTTGCAAATTAAGGCAGCGCGGTAACACACAGACTCATTGCCTTCTTTCACTGTAGGTAGCACCACTGAAATTAGCTTTTCCTTGATAGAAAAATTAAAGCTTAAAGAAACAGCCAAACTTCCCAGATTACATACGTCAAAACCTTTTTCTCTACCATCATACCCTGTCGGATACAGGCAGGTGAAAAAAAAACTAATACATATATATATATATATATATAGATCATTTTCATAGCTGTGCGAATAATAAGTGATGACGGACAAAACAAAGCAGCAAGAAAAACAAAAAACTATTTACAAAACACTTGAGATAAAGAAAGTGCAACAGGAGGATGGGCTCTCGGAGAATTCGAGGATCAATAGCGATTGGCGGTGGTCGACTAGGCACTTGTCGGTGATATTCGTGGCCTCTCATGGCTTGCTACATCGTAGCTCGGGAAGGCGGAGCACACACCCGACAATGGCGGCACTCCCGACCCCAAGGTTAACCTCAAGGCAGTAAACATCTGACGCCCTGAGGATACATCCACATTTCCTTAAAAGCTTCTCCTCACTTCTCTCCAGCTCATCGTTTTAGTGTTTGAGAACGTGTTTTTGTGCTTCTGACCAGCCGGGTGGTCACATTCACTCCTTCATAGTTCCCCCCCCAGTGTGTACGTTTCTATTCACTTCTCCAATCTCTGCCCGTCCCTCGCGGACCTCATCGTTGTAGTCCTTCATTTACAAGTGTGTTTTTGTGATTCGAGGTGCGAGGGAGGAGAAAAATGGCACAACTTCAACATCACAGGTATAAATAATTCCCATAAAAATATAGTAACTGCGATCTCTGGGGTCTGTGCTCAGTGGTTTGTTTGGTTAAGTGGCAAAAACAAAAAAAGTGAACAAGAAAAAGTAAAAAAATAATCTCGAGAACCCCAGACGGAGCTGGAGAGTATCGCTGCACGGACGGACACATTTTTGGGTTTAGCAGTCATTGCCCCTGATATAGTTGAGCAGCAGAGAGTTTGGCGATAGGCACGTTTGGTTTAGGTTTCAAGCGGCGTCGTCTTCCAGGCTCACCATCTGCCTCTGCGAGGAGAGAAACAGGGATCAGTCTCGAAAGACGAACCTGATCAACGATGATCAGCTGATTTCTATGATAACTCAGAATCTAAAGTGAATTTCTGAAATAATTACCGAAGGATAGGAGTATCCGTCCTGACTCCGACATATGTGAATCTCATCGTCTTCTGTTGTTTTCTGGTACACGGGATTGTCGAAGTGGATAGTATTGGTGTTTTTCAATCTCCAGTTTCTCCACACGAGGAAGCCACCAAATGCCACCAAGCACAAGATAACTGTGGACATTTTGTAAAAAAGCGACACTTTTAGATTATTGCTTCAAAAATTAAAA
Source organism: Engystomops pustulosus (assembly GCA_019512145.1). Lineage (NCBI taxonomy): Eukaryota > Metazoa > Chordata > Amphibia > Anura > Leptodactylidae > Engystomops > Engystomops pustulosus. The sequence goes on from WNYA01000666.1 coordinate 85,323, forward strand.
TGTTTATGTTCACATATGAGGAGACTGACAAATAATTCTTAAATTGAATACATAATCAAACTCACCGACTGGAATGACAGCGTAGATGGCGTTAGAACGAGAATGAGATTCAGTCGTTTCCATCCTTACGTCACCATTAATCCTGTCTGTAGACGAGACATGGAGAAAGTTAGTAAAAAAACTCCTAACCTCGATTACACGACTCTCTTCTCAGTACTCTGCATTCAGAAGTATCTAGTCTCGGGAGTCGTACCTCCAAGTGAATCTGTGGTGAGACCCGCTAGACCTGGCATTGTAAGATCAGGGTTTCTTCTCGCTGCTTGTGTCGTGCTCGGCCGGCCAGTGATTGTTGTGGTAGTGGTTAATGGCCTAGTCGTAGGCTGCACAGGTTTGCTAGTAGAAGGCCTCCTAGGTGGACTGGTGACAATTTTGGCTAAAGTTGTACTCTTGAGGGTAGTTGTTGTTGTTGATGGAACAGGTGAATCTGAAGGTGCTGGTTCTAAAGATATAGGAATTACATTTGTTAGAAATTTGGCTTTTTTAGAAGTTTCTTTAGTTTAAAGAAGTAAAATCAGATACATTGAGGGCCTAAGATGCAGGAACATGACGCAGAAAACCAGGACAATAGATCCATGCATCAGGAACCTCCACCTGAGGCCGAAAACTATTTTGGTACTGAGTGTAGGTAGTTATAAGCAGATCACATACCCTTTAAGCAGCTCCTCCCATCGCGACCCAGGTGCTCGCCATCAGGACATACACAAGTATACTTGGCGGATCGTGCATTGACTTGTGGGGCTGGCAAACACAGGTATTCACATCCTCCATTTTCAAGATATAGGTTACACCAGTTTTCAGCTAGAATGAAAGAAACAAAAATTAGGGATGTTAAAAGAATAATAAACCAGCTGGTAGCTCTGCGTTTTATTTACACTCTGTAGACTACAGTGTAACCTCCTCCTAAATTGAGCGGCTCAGAGAGCAATCCAAAGTAGATTCAGCAGAGACGCCAGCTAGGAGAAGGAGTTACACAGACTCTACACAACACATTGGCCTACATTTATCAAAACTATTACACTCTCTGTACTATGTGCAGTTTGAAGAGTGCGCCAGATTAATGGCGACTGATCTTCCAGAACCTGGCGCCCCTTCCACTGCTCGGGAAGTGGGCACCATTTTTTTTTTTTGGGTGCACTGTGTTCATGCTGCAGACTTGTCAGTAACAGATGTGGTGCGATTTCCGACTAAGCACTACCATTTTTTCTGTCTTGTCGGACACAGTGCAGCTATGGGACAAAACTGGCACAGACACTTTATAAATACATGTGCGAGCAATTTGCACGTTCTTTTCAGTGCAAAGTCAAACCTGCTATTAATAAATGTGGACCATTGTGTCTAATGAAGATTATGTAGAAAGTTCATTTTGCAATTAGGAATCAAAAAAAATGGAGCAATAACGAAAAAATATCTGTTCAAAGATGCCCAAAGCCTTCAATGTTTTACTATGTAGAGGCCACAAGCGTCCTACCTTCAGGCTGTCCTCTATTGTGATACAGGACTATGTCCTCCGGTGATGAGAGATCCTCAGCCACTTTCTTGATCTCTTCTCCGGTCAGCCTGTTAGCGCTGAATATAGCTTCATTGTCCATATCAGTCCAGAAGACCAGGTCCTTATAAAAGAAAAACAAAATGTTAAAGAATGTTTTTGAAGGAAAAGTACCAATAAGTATTAATCTTAAAAGCCGGCTTAAGTGGTGTTAAGTAGGATTGAGCACACTTGGTACAAAACTTGGCAGGGCTACAACTGGCATGAGCAAATCGTGGAGAAATGCAATATAAAAACTTACCTCAAAGATGGTTAGGCCGAATGGATGAGATAAGGTTTGTTCATCAGCAATGACCATCTTCCTGTTGTCTCCGGTAACATCAATGCTGGACAGAGTGTGCAACTTGGAGTCCACCCAGTACAGTCTCTGATGGGTCAGGTCTAAAAGTGATTATACAATATGTATTAAGATTGAGAATCCTTGTACAGATTTCCTGAGAGGTGCAGCAACACAACAGTATTGAGTTGTGTCTTACACCATGTTTCTCCAATTCACATTATATAGTACTCACCCATTGTTATGCCATTGGGCCACTCAATATTGGTGTTAACCAGAGTCTGTCTGTCTGCTCCGTTCAAACCACCCTTCTCAATTTTGGCAGGGGAACCCCAGTCGGTCCAGTACATAAAGCTGAAAATGTAAAAAAGAAGAGGATTTAATATAATTATAAAGTTGCAGGAGTTGTAGATCATTGCTCTCCGGTTACTACTTTATTACATGCAAAAATGAACAAAGAAGCATAAAAATCTTCTTTACCCTCTTGTGGGATCCACCACAATATCCCTTGGCTTAGCGAGGCCTTCCTTGAAGAGTGTTTTGCGTTTGGACCCCGCAGTATTGGCCACGGAGATGGCGCCAATGGCAGAATCTGTCCAGTATAGGTTGGCATGGACCCAATCTACAGCAATACCGTCCGGAGCAAAAATTTCTTCGCCGATTACAGTTTCATGGTGGGAAAAGTTATGAGCCTTGTCCATCAGAGAACTGTAGGGGTAAGAACAGAAAAAATTAGTCTATTATTTCAGGAGAATTCCCAACATATACATAAAATATACAAGAAGACGTGTCATGATCACTTTCATTACCTGTAAATTTTCTTCTGGGATAAATCCGACCAATAGATTTTATTGCTAGCTATTTCCATGTCCAATGCCACGACGTTCTTAAGGCTTGGGATGAAGCTTGTGTACTCCCTCCTGTCCAGCGTCATCTTCCTCACCTCGTGACGGTTGGTGAAGAAGAGGTAAGCTTCTGTTCCTAAGTAACGTAAATAGAAACCCCCTTAATATCCGGTCAAGAGATGTCCCTTTCCATATTGTCCAATGGGGTAGACGTCCTACCTCATTGGACAATGGTAGAGGGAAAAGTTAGCTTGGCCATAGATTTTTCAGGGCTTATCAGAACCCCCTTTAAGAAATCACTACTGTACTTACCAATGCCCTTGCAGGAGCCAGTTACTGGATCTATTTGGTAGCCATCATAACATTCGCACTTGTAGCTTCCTTCCAAGTTGGTGCAGATTTGGCTGCAGGTGTCAGGTACCTCACATTCATTAATATCTGAAAGGATCAGAATAAAAATTTTATTAATTCGGAGTAGCTCATAGAACACATCCCCAGTAATAATGGAACTGGTGTCATCTTGCTACAATTTTAACCAAAATTTAAAAATGTATTTACCTTCACATTTCCTTCCACCAACCAGGCGATAACCATCTGGGCACAAGCACTCGTATCCAATCTTGAGGTCATTGCAAATATGAGAGCAGCCTCCGTTTCTCCGCAAACACTCATTTTCGCCTGGTAAATAGAAGATCGGACCGTTATATATCTATGCAAAAACTTTCCAGCTGATGAGAGGGTAGACACTCCTGAGGGTAGTTGTACTCACCACATTCCTTAATGGGCTCATCTGACCAGTCTCTGCAGTCTATGACCTGGTTACACACTTGGTCCATACGGATACATTCACCGCTGGAACATCTGAACTTGTTGGGACCTTCACATTTTGTCTCTGGTTTGAGAAAAGGAAAGATATTTAACATTTCTGATGAATATTTTGAGACAAAGAGGGGAGCAGATCTTAGCCTATAACGTCTGGTAGGATGCTCACCGTTTGCGCAGCCCATTTCATCACTTAGGTCTTCGCAGTCGTATACTTTGTCACATTGCCGGCTGCCGTGAATACATTTGCCGTTGTTGCACTGGAACTGATCTGGGCTACAGGTTGGTTTTTCTGCAAAACGAAGGACGTATTAAAATTAGCAGAGTTTATTGTGAATGCTCTGTACAAGCAGGGGTGCACCAGTCATGAGGCGAGTTGAGCCGCCTGTCTCAGGCAGCACCATCTGCAGCAAGATTTGGCAGTCATCTGCTACAAAGCAGGACCTGACACTTAAAATATTAACTCTTCTCATCTAATGTCAGTATTTGCATAAGAAACTGCATGGCGAACCCACTTACTAAAAATAAATAAATAACCTGATGTATTACTAATGGATGGGAAAGAGGGGGTGCCAATCTATAGCTCACCTCAGGCTGCAGAAAGTTTAGATTCACCCATGCCTACAAGCAGTGTCGGACTGGATTTCCTTAGGCCCACCAGAGAAAATCAATCTGGGGGCCCACTCTTCATTATCCCCCCAGGAAATATACTCTAGCAGCCTTCAAATTATGTTGTTTTCTGATGCACCTCTGGGGGCCCACCGGAGGATCCTCTGGTACTCTGGTGGGCCAGTCCGACACGGCCTACAAGACTCTTGTTCCAGTATCTTACGTACCACAGTCCTTTTCGTCAGATTTGTCCTTGCAGTCGAAGCCTCCATCGCACTTCCAGCTCATGTGTATACACTCCCCACTACCACAGTGGAACTCCAAAGAGTAACAGGGTTTGTCAGTCTTGATCGGCTCCTTCCCTTCACAGCTCTCCTCGTCGGAGCCGTCTTCACAGTCGGGATCCCCATCGCATGTCCATAGTTTGGGGATGCAAAGGGAAGAGTTCTTGCATTGGAAAAAGTTTGGACTACAGGTGGGGGGAGGGCAAGAGTCTTCATCACTGCTGTCGTCACAGTCGTGGTCATTGTCGCATAGATAAGCTAGAGAGATGCACATCCCGCTGCGGCACTGGAACTGGTCATCAGAGGCGCAGGGCTTACGAGCTGGAAATAAATCAGGAGGCCAAATTAGACAAATACTAGAGATATTGGGAAACTCGCAGTAGATTTCCATGGTAAAAAAAAAGTTGCGTCAGCTGAAGAGAATGAGCAAACAGAATAAGATAAACACCTACCACAGTCCTTCTCATCGGAGCCATTTTCACAGTCTTCTTGGTCATCACATTGCCAGGACTTGGGGATACAGCGATTTGATCGGCCGCCACAGCTAAACTGGTCCGGGCTGCACGTTTTATGCTCTGGTGGGAATAATGTGAACACATTAATCACCGAATTACACAAACTATTTATTTCGTTGTCTCTCGTTGTTGTTTTCTTAAGCTGATACTTACGGCAAGTATCTGGGAACTCGTCAGAACCGTCTCTGCACTCCTCGCTGCCATCACAGACCCACTTGTATGGGATACATTTCCCGTCATCACACTGGAACTCATTTCTGTCACATTTGGTGATCCCTGGAAGAAAAACATGAATTTTATAGTTCTAATTTTTTTTTTCCTAAAACTTGGAGTCTAAAGTATCAATTAAGCTACATGCACTCGAATGCGTGACCGCCGCAGCCGAGCGGGCACACGTCCGGCGCCATGGAGAGGAGAAGGGGTGACCCCCTCCCCTCTCCATAGAGATCCACGCCGCTGTAACACGGGGAAAGATAGGACATGTCCTATCTTTTCCCTGTGTACGGAGGCAACCTATTGCTCCGTGCCATTGCCCTCTATGGGGGACGTATAGAGGCTTGCGGATGTACATACGTCCCCCTGACGGTCATGTGCATTCAATATAAATACAGAGGAGATTGTCATCTAAAAAAAAAAAAGACATGAAACTAAAATAAAATTATACTTTTTCATACTATTGGGATGATATTTGATAGCTATAGGACAGATTTTACAGCTCAACAACCAACCAATCTAAAACCAGTCCAGAGTATGCCATAGTATAAGAATTTCTGACCTATTGAATGCCAGATACAAGAAATTCCAGGTCACAGATATATACCGGAAGTGTAACGTCATCTGAAGCGAATCAATACAAGGCTTTTTACACTATATATATATATATATATATAATGTAAACAGATCTGACAGGCAAGTGCCTCGCGGGTGACTCCATTACTGACAGCGTGGTGCGTTAGTATCAAATAAGGGGACGCACCTTACACAGATACAAGGAGATAATAATATGTAATGAACATGGAAACCCCCCGAGGAGACAGATGTTATGACTTCCTTTCTTAGGAAGAGACAGGTGTAGCCGTCATTGATGGATGTATCATTCTCTCCCTGGAGGTGAATATGATGACCCTACAAGTCTATAGACTTATCACACAAGCCTGGAGCTCATGTATATATTACTGTATATACATCTGGAGAAGATTTCCAGGCAGGGAGATGATTGCACATAGGAGTGGCCTAGCTTGCGCATACCACCAGCATACAGTCAGCCCGGTCTATTCCAGTCTCTCCGAGGAACGAAGGCATTTTAGGGCGGGAGGAGGAAATATAAGAAACTGAATGTGAGCCAAGATTTCCTCGACTTAGAAGCAAAACTCGTCCTTACACCCTACGACAAGTTTGAACATCCTGGAGCAGCCTCGTTCTCGTATATATTGTAGATGATACAACATTGGGAGCGACTTCTTTCCTCATGCTTCGACCCCATAATTTCATACAAGTCTAAACTCCTAATATTACATGATAAAAAGTTATGGAAACACCAATTTTTTTTTATCACCCTACCACTAGCCGGTGGTAGGGTCACATGGTGGATATAGAAATCCCCAAGGAGGTTCAGAAGTAGAGAGACAATTAGGGATCTACACACATGTCTCCAACCTGAAAAAATGCAGGAGCCTCGTGTTCAGGGCGTGGCCATTAAAAATAAAAAAGCACAAGACCCGTCACGAAAGACTCGACCAGACAGGATTCATTCTGCGTGACACTTCTGAGTGACTTTCAACAAGTTTTTCTGACCGAGTACGTTACTTTGTTCCAGACCCTTCCAGTAAAGAGCACAAGGCGACGGCACCGTATAATATTTCACCGCCTACAACTTTCACTCAAGCGCGACACAAATAGCATCTGGCTTAAACATTAACCGAGCGCCGAAGACGCCCCCACACGTGAACTTTATCCCGCATTTATATCCCTAATCTAGGACCGTAATCAGAATTGGAAAGCAAAAAACGGGGAAATAATTTATAATAAATGTGCACAGTTAGAAGTGGATTATCGATGAGTAAAGCGGATGTGGCTCCTGCCTTATGACTAGTCATTGGAATATGTGAAGGATAGACTATAGACATTGTGTCATTGTCCATAGTATACTGTATATTACATCATTTATTATACAATACTTCCTATATGTAGTAAGACAGAAAATGTAAATTCCTGGGTACTTTTTCTTCTGTATACCGAAACTTCAATCTGAGACGTCAGAAAATAGATAGAGGCTCTAGCGCGCCTTACGATGTCCCCTTCACCTCTAGATATGATAAGGCTGGATATTACATAGGCACATGCGGTGTAATTGCTATACAATTGCTTTCACCTTTACCGCCTTATCTGTTATAGAAACTTGGCATCATGTAAGGTGCAGCACGTGGGGGGCCTCTAAGTTACTGAATAACATGAGGAAATCTTGAATCGCACCTTTAGGAAACTAAGCAAAATCTATTGTATATCTTTAAGTAAAGTTTACATATAAATCTACAAGTAAAAATGTCCATTCTTGGAGCAAATAATCAAAAGGTTCTGATGAAAAATACTATAAACTAAAATATGTGACATGTATGTAAGAGAAAAGATGTACAGTATTCATCTTATAAAATGCCCTAACAAGAGTACAGGGAATTAAAGGGGTGATGAGATATTAGGAAAACATGGCTGCTTGGGTTTTAAATTAACACCCATATTGGTCACCAACATGGACCACTTTATATTATCGAGAGCAGAAAGTTGACACAAAGAACAGCCACAAGACCCGCCACACCCTATACATGGTGCATTAGTCCTTGAATATATCAATATATCATTAAGAAGTTAATGGTGACTTCAACTTGCTGCTAAAGTTACCGTCAAGAATATAAAGGCATCAGGGCAACTAGTTAGTTTGTCACCCCTTAAAAATCTCCCTAAATGTACATCACTAGGGTTATTGTAACAAGAACCTTGATACGGTATGAAAAGTCTTCCAGAAATGTTAAAAGATGATGAGCGAGATAACAGGGCGGTATTACACGACTTTCAGAAGGTTTAAATACAAACACTGTATGCCAGATAACTTATAGGATGTCTCAAGCTTCGGCACAGCAGGGTGTGGTTCCTTAAGACGCCAGAGCTGACAACTCACAGGAAAGAAAGTCGCTGCAACGTGGAGCGCTTCAATAACACCAAATATAAAAAAGAATAAAAGAATCAGATACTAATCGGGATCAGCTCTTCTGAACAGACGCAAATACACCAACCACTAAGGGGGTAGTCTGCTCCAGGGCCTCTCTTAGTAGCCAGTGTAAGGATTATAATAAGGGTCAGACCCGACTACATATAAATTATCTTCTCCAATTATCTCATTTTGTAGACCCGATAGTGAGTCAGTGGAATTTTTTAACATTTGCGGATATTTCTTTTTGCGCTTTCACTTTCTTACCTACCCATTCACTGTATTATTACCCTTCCAATGGTTGTTAATAACAGACCTGCCATAACACTTCCTTAGTGATGGACTTGATCTGAATTGTTTTCAGCAGGGAGGATTACGGTGGCCATAGCTCCTGGGCTGTATGAATATTATAGCCCCTACAAGTCTGGAATCACTTCCTACATATGGGACTAGAATCAAGCTTTTTGGAAAATGGAGGTTGTGTCCTTTCTGTCCGCTTTCAATCTGTGATTTCAGGACCTTTGGAGGACCTTCAAAGGTCCTAAAATGGCTTGTGTACGTGTGTATTGAGGTCTGGAACAGATGTACGAGGATTTCATGGGTGAAGGGTCTTTTATATTAGGCTAACGTGATGTAAATGTGTGATAAAATTATTCTTTTAGGAAGTTATAAGCACCCATCGCATATTCTCTTCATATAGCAACTAGTGTTGATGGTAACGGAAGCTTGATATAATATAAGAATCCCAGCGAAAATGATCATAAAAGGAACATCGAAGACATAAGAGATATACGTTTTATCAGTCGCAATACATTCACGTGCGTTTCTGACAGGAAAACTAGTGCAATGGTGGCCTTTTGGTCATGGCACGGCCTAAAAAGAGCATTTCTGTCTCTCTTGGAAGTAAAAAGTAGATTTAGTCAAGTTGCACCTCATAAATTGCCACGACAGATTAAAAAAAAAAACTTGTAACTAATTAATTTCTTGAGACCATTAACTTGTGAGTGGTGTTGTGAACTCTTTTATCACTTTTATCTGCGAACAGGTGACGCACTGCGATCGGTCAACATCTTGAGGATGGGTTCACAGGACGCAATCCGAACGCTTCCCCCATGATCACATGTTGAGGTAACGTTGCATTTCCATTACGTTTACCTCAACGTAAGATCACGAGGGAAGCCATTGCATCTTAAAACGCACTGTGTGAACGCAGCCTTGGTGGGATTGCTAAAAGTGAACACCATTTTGCTACCACAGGACTAGGACATAATTTATTAGTGTACATGCAGTTGGAAGATTCACATTCTTGCCTCAGCAAATAAGAGCTCTCAAGAATAACGTTATGGAAGCAAATATAGAAGACATAATGTGACCATGGCATAGAGGCCATGACTTTGTGAAAGCATCCATGTACGTGCGTAACTGCCCTTATCAGCAGGCATAGAGCTGGGGCCACCACACCCTTGCCTCATCCTCACACACACATCTAAGGCAATGCTTAGTGACGCACTCATCCTCCCCTCACAGAAAATGGGCGGGAAAAAATCATCCTAGAAGGAGAAGACCCGCGATTAAACCGCCCATTTTAACCCCGCCCTCTTGTTTTCTTATTGGTTCCGAGGGCGGGGGCTCGCAATCGGCAGATTTCACGTCTCCCAATCAGATGCGGGAAAAGCGGCGAACCATTCATCCCGTGGGCGTGCCTAGCAGTTGGAGGCGGTGTCTCAGGTAGCGTGTGTGGTGTGAAGGAAAAGCCGGTTGTAAATGTCACCGCTGCTAATAATCAGTCAGCGACTAATCATATCGCGATATTATCCTAATTATCGATGTGATAGACAGGAGACCGCACCTGTCGTTACCTGTGCGGTGTCACAAGCAACCATCACCTCAGACGCCCCTCCTAATTATCATACAGCGGTTATCTGAGGTAAAGATGCTCCCCCCACACACCAGGATACCCCAGTAATGGCTGACAGGACTCATGCCAGTGCACCTGTGAGGTAAACCTGTGACTACAAGCCTGTCCTCCTGATACTTGTAGTACCACCACAATATCCCATAGATAGAGGATATCCCAGTCATGCTCGGGCAATGTTCACACACATTGCAGTTTGCATTACAGATGACACAAGGGAAATTACGCAAAGTACCCTACAATGGGGTATGTAAGTCGTATCCCTGATACAAGACATCATAAGCATCTGTTATTGCAGATAAATGGAAATGTGAACATATAAAACGCCAGTAATAACCTATTCCAGGATCACCAAAAACCCAAAATACTCAAAAGCCTATAGATATGTTATTGTCACTTACCTGAGAAGGCAGATGTCACCTGCAGGACCATCAGCAGCAGCAGGGAGACCTTGGAGATCCTTGAAGGTCCCATGATTGATCAGTATTGCCAATAAGATCCTGTAAAACTAGAAGGTGCTCCTGGTAGGTACCTGTATGTGGCCAGGACTCCCCCGCCTTGTGCTCAGGACCAGGGGGATGCTCACACTTCTAGTGCAAATTGCAAACTGTCCAGGACAACCCTGGGTGAATTTCAATTAATTGGCTTTTTTTTTTTTTGCCCTCCTATACACACTAGTAGTGGGCAGGGACTAAGAGTGGTGTGATTTTTAAAAGATGGTAAGTACTTCCCCGAGAGGAGGGGTTTACAACACATGATGTGACATAGACAAGCGCTTCCCTATGCCTGGCTCTGGCACACCCCGGGGGCTGACTCATTTCCTATAGGCATCCCGAGCACTCCCACTAACATACCTCGGATGCCTTCGTACGCATTGAGCTTATCACAAGGAACCCAAATAATGTATATACATGTGATGTGACCCTGCCCTTGTACGCCGAAACCTGCATGGTCTATGTGTTTCTTCATTCTCTGGGCTAATTCCCATAACTAGTCAGACTGCGTCCAGAAAATAGGGGATTTTTCCCCCATATGTTTTTTTTTTCATTCTTATCTATTTTCGTGTTTGTTTTATTCTTCAGTATACTGTCTGTGACTTCTTGCAGGCGTAAAACAACGGCTTAACCAGCGCGCCAATTGTTTTATAATGTTATTTCTCTGTATTGTCTTATTTTGTTCGTATACGTCCCCCGTGACCTGTACAGCGCTGTGCGATATGATGGAGCTGTAGAAAAAAAGCTTTATTATTATGTCATACGGACATGACAAAATATCAACCCATACTTCTATAGTTTTATATGATTGTTATTATTATGTACTGTCGTATTATGTTTGTATATCTTCTCCCCCCGCGATCTGTACAGCGCTGTGCAGTATTATGGCGCTATATAGATTTATTATTATTTTGCCATATGGACATGGATAAACTGATAGTCCTATTGTTTTATACGATTATGTTATTGCTCTGTAATGTTTTGTTATGTATGTAAATGTCCCCCATGTATCTATACAGTGCTGTGGAATATGATGCCACTATATGACGCTTTAGGGTGATGCCACACGTGGCGTTTTGACACCCTTTTTGGTCTGTTTTTGAAGCAGTCCATTAAAAAACGCATGCGTTTTTAGAAAACGCATCTGTTTTTGACAGGATTTCCGAATTTGCGCCATAAAAAACTGACAAAAACGGGTGCATTTTCAAAAACCGCATGCGTTTTTAAAAAACTGATGCGTTTTTTAACGGACTGCCCTTTGTATTATTATGCCACACATATGTGAAATTATATGGATGCTGATACAATAATGACACAAAATGGACATGTCTTTTGCAGATTTACAAAAGACAATCATGTGTGAATGGGAGATGCAGCAAATATGTGCAGCAGAGTGGCTTAGTGGTTAGCATTACAGCCTTGCAGCGCTGGGGACCTGGGTTCAAGTCCCAGTGTCAACATCTGCATAGAGTTTGTATGCTCTCTCTGTGTTTGCAGGGGTTTCTTCCGGTTTCCTCTCACACTCAAAAATATACTGGTAGGTTGATTAGATGGTGAGCCCCATTGGGGACAGGGACTGATGTGACAAGCTCTGTGCAGCGCTGCGTAATCTGTGTGCGCTATATAAATAATGAAATTATTATAATAAAAAATATGCCTGCTCAAAATCACATAAATCAGTCCACCACTTTTTCTAACCCACTAAAAGTTCAGATCCAGATCGTGTTGGGGCGACACGCAGCAGGTTCCCTGCGGAAGAAAATGGCAATTTGTCAGTGGCCGCCCCAGAAAAATTTGCGATTGAATATGCAGCATGTCAGTAATTGCTGCAGATTCAGATTTCTCCAGGGGAGCTCCTGCGCAAATCATTTTGTGCTGCAAGTTTTTTCTTTTTACTCAATGGGCCAGCTTTCTAAAACTGTTTTAAAGGGGTTGTCCGAGTTTAAAAAAAAAACTATATGTGGCCGGGAGCGGGCTGACTAAAACAATAAAGCTGTTCTTACCTCCCGGTGCCCTCCCGTATCCAGCGCTGCTGTCGCTCCGGTCTGGGCGCCATGTAAACAAACATGGCCGCCGGAGCAGCCCTGGACTCAGTTCCTGCCGGACCCGACAACCTTCCGGCCCCCATACACAATGCTGTGTATAGGGACAGATAGGCGTACCCGGCCACGGCCGGCCGGAAGCTGAGTCCAGCGCTGCTCCGGAGCGACAGCAGCGCTGGATACCGGAGGGCACCGGAGGTAAGTACATCTTTATTATTTTAGGCAGCCTGCTCCCGGCCACATATATTTTATTTTTTTTTTAAACTCGGACAACCCCTTTAAGAAAAAGTTTTCAGGTGCAGTTTGCATATAAATATATTTGTAAACTGCTTGCACATGTTTTTATGAAATGTTTGCGCCAGTTTTGTGTCGCCACTGTGTCTGCCGCAACACAAAACTCTGCGCCTAAATGGGCATTCCAGTGGGGATTCACACCCGGCACCACATTTATGTAGAAAGTCCGACATAATTGTGTCGCACACCCATTAAACTGAGGGCAAAAAAAAAAACTGGTGCACTCGGTTAAAGGGCGCGGTCACACATTGGGGCACATTTACTTACCCGGTCCATTCGCGTTCCAGCGGCGGCTTCTCTGACGAGCGTTCAGGTCTTCCGGCGGTTCATGAAGGTCCTGTGCCCGATGTCCACCAGGTTGCGCTGCTGCGCCGAAGTCCGCCGAGGTGCCCCGTAGTTCATCGTCTTCATCGTGGTGCATGTGAGTATGGCCCGTGCGACCAATTTTTTTTAAAAATGCGACTGTTTTTCCGAATCCTTCGGGTTACCGTTTGGCCACGCCCCCCGATTTCCGTCGCGTGCATGCCAGCGCCGATGCGCCACAAACCGATCGCGTGCGCCAAAATCCCGGGGGAATTCAAGGAAAATCGGCGCAAATCGGAAATATTCGGGTAACACGTCGGGAAAACGCAAATCGGGCTCTTAGTAAATGACCCCCATTGCGTTTTGGTTGCATTTTCATTGTGTTTTGAAACACATTTCTGCAGCTGAATAGAGGTGATTTGCCTAATTACATTACTGTTTACATTTGTTAACATTATGTTAACAGTAATGTAATTAGGCAAATCACCTCTCCTCAGCTGTTGTAATGCGTTTCAAAACACAATGAAATCACAACCAAAACACCACTTGTGAAAGTGACCTATGTGTGATTGGCTTGTGCAGGGTGTGCTGGTCAGGCGCCGTGTTTCCATGCGATGGGGGCCGTGCATTGGACTGATCTCATTAGCGTTTCTAGCGTTTACTAATGCGTTCTCCCGCAGCATGGAACTGCACCCATCAGCAAATTCAAAGGGGCTTTCCTGCAGCAATTTCATCGTGTGTCTTCAGAATTTTTCAGGATAATAATTTTTTGTGGAATTCTTAGGCTTAGTTCACATCTGAGTTTTGCTGCCCATTTAGAAGTTTCCGTTTTGTAACAATAATAGATGAACAATGGATCAGTATTTTCTCCATGCACCTGTATTGGCGTCTGTTAGTATCCGTTTTACATCATCACGTGTACTGCAGTACTATTTCAAGGCTCTTTTCTGCCCTTGATGTAACGTACCACTAGGCGTCCGTTTATAATGCGCCGCTAGCGCTCAGGGGGCGGTCCTCGGCTTGAACGCACATGCGTTTCCAGGGAAACGCATGCGATTGATAAGCCGATCGCATGCGTTTCTGAGGAAGCGCATGTGTGTTCGGCCGAGGACTGTGCAATGGCGTGGCGTTATGAACAGACGCTTAGCGGTACGCGTGACCGCGGCCTAAGACAGATGGTCTTGTTTTGTATCAGTTTGTGTTTTTCTGTATGTTTTCCATACTGGGCCTGTTCAGCAAAATAATATTTAAAGAAAATAACAAAATAACAGAATCTGCTAAACTGAAAGCAAAATTTACATGTGAACTTAGCCTTGCATCTCTTTCACGCAAACATATGAAACCCGTAATGTAGCGTTTTTATGCTGTAGGATACAGCCACATGCGTTTCAGTGGGCAATAGGACCATCCATTGGCTGTTATTCTCACTGTACAATGGTGCTCCATTATCGGGGTGCAAAAAAATATAGAGCCTGTCTTATTTTTCCATGTATTTACATTCCATACACCCCATTGAAGTCTATGGGAACATATAAAATAAGGGTTGCATACGTGCTGCATGCGGCTGTGCACCATATGCTGCAGTATATCCAGGGATTTTGATCACATGATCAAGCTAGTAACATCATTTGCCAACCCACCGTATACATGGATACGGTGACATACGTGCACATACAGTTGAAAAATATCACGTATATATGGATTTATATGGCACAGAAATACAAGGCTGGAGAAATCATACGTTCTTGTTAAAGAGGCCTTAGTCAGAAATCCGATGATTTATGCCACTTTTTGATTTTTATGCCTTATTATCACAGGGTGACATAATAAACAACACAAACCCCTAGACTGAAAATGTTTGTAAGGACGTGCTCTCTATATATGTAACCTCATGTGTTTTATTTCTATGTTTCCAGGGGGCTGTGTGCACATTGGATGCAGCGGTGCTGAGTTTGGTAAGGAATAGCTGAGACGGTTTTTATTAACCACAATTCACTATAATCTCATGTGTTCCCTGTGGTTTCCGGAGGACTGAAGGTGATCGTATTGTCTAGTGAAGTCATGAGGTAGTATTGTCCTGCCTCTCCATGATTCTGCCGGGCCGGGCTCCGCACCAGTGCCGTCCCACTCTGCTCCCAGCCACGCCTCCCTTCCCGCCTCTCCTTTTCCTTTTGGTGGATCTGGTATAAAAGGGGGAAATAAACACAATTACTGGTGGCTCGCCAGTAATTGCAATTATTTTGGTGCACATACGAGCCCTGAAAAATCTGTCAGCTCTTGTATTTTATGTCATAATGTTCTATGAGGTAATAATGCCTTGTAATGTCGGAATATCCTGTGATGTCATGATATGTTCTATGTCATAATAGGGGCCACTGCTACCAAATTAGGAAAATATAATAGAGAATTTATTCTTGCCTCTGGTCCTGCACGCCACCTCCCTCGGGCTCAGTGGGTGACATCACAATGACTGTGTGCACTTGCTACTACCCAATTTTTTTATCATTTTATCATTAAAGGAAACCTACCCCTTGTAGTGGCAGGTTTATGATGGAAATACCGGGCACCAGCTCAGGGTGAGCTGGTGCCGGAGCTTATTTTCGTTAGTGTTTTAAACCGCGGTATCGCGGTTTAAAACACTTTTTAAGACAGGTATGACGGCGCAGGAAGGAAGGCGGCGAGGAGATTGAACGTTAGCTGCGACGGCTAAAGAGGAAGGGAAGGAGAGCCAGGTGAGCCATGGTAAGCCATTCCACTGCCGAACGGCGCCGTACCTGAGCGACGGTATAAGGTTTAAAAAGTGTTTTAAACCGCGATACCGCGGTTTAAAACACTAACGAAAATAAGCTCCGGCACCAGCTCACCCTGAGCTGGTGCCCGGTATTTCCATCAGAAACCTGCCACTTCAAGTGGTAGGTTTCCTTTAACTTATTATTATTTCTAAAAAAGCATCATATGGAGTCTTGTTTCCACTAGTAGCTGACTCATCTAGCTCTCGTAGAAGATTAATAAGTTATCATGTAATGCCTAAGATCACCTTCACTCGTATTTTCCTGTATGGGCAATAATTGATAAAAGTTCATAAGACCCGGACTATGGCCCTTCTCATGTGAGTGCTGCATTGTTTACAAACAGATAAGGCCTGGACTTAGGTTGGGACTAAAGTTATGTGCACATCTGTGCCTATCAATAATACTGATACAATACATATGTATTCAAGTGTAACTGTGGCTACAGGGACCAGGTTTGTGTTCATTACATTGGGAGCCTGGCTCACATGGAAAGTTTGAGCTAAATTGGCTTCCCTAAATGGACAACCTCTTCAGGATGCAGCTGTCCCAGAGACAGTGACATCCAAAATGTCGTATTAAGTGACACCTAAAAAAAAAAATTAAAAAGGGGTCACGTTGGGTCTTCTGAAATTCTAGTTCTTTGAAGGAGCTTTCTGCTTTGATTATAAAAGTCCTACCTATTGGCTATAATATCATATATTATACTGATTCACTTTTAGCCAATTATAATATGTTATTGCTAGCGGCTTAGAATGTCTATTTTGCATATCTACTTCCTGGACAGACGAAGAAATTACAGAAACATTCCAGCATACAGTAACACATGTCATTTTATACTTTAAGCTTGAGTAACAGGATTTTTTCTCAGTACTACTACTATATTGCTACAAAGAATATAAATTATTTTTTCCTGCTATGTACAAGGATATAACTACTGTAATAACTACATGGAATTGCATAACTACTGTAATACTGACCCTTATATGTACAAAAATATAACTGCTATAAGACTATCCCATGTGGCTATAGATGATAGTGGATTGTACTGTGCTTGGATTTATAGGGTGAGGTCAATGAAACCAACTGGTGTAGCTGCATAATCAACACAAACAACTTACACTCGAGATCAAAATTAGTGAACAATATATGAACACTTAATTTTTTCAAAAATAATCATGTCTACTGATCAACATTTGTAAAACAATGGGGGTCATTTACTAAGGGCCCGATTCGTGTTTTCCCGCCATGTTACCCGAATATTTTCGATTTGCGCCGATTTTACCTGAATTGCCCCGGGATTTTGGCGCACGCGTTTGGATTGTGCGCGAGGGAAATCGGGGGGCGTGGCCGAACGAAAACACGACGGATTCGGAAAAACCACCGCATTAAAAAAAAAGTAACGCAGGGCTCGCGCTTACCTTCACTAGGAATAGTCCGGTGTACTTCAGTGCATTCTGGGGAACTTCAGCGCAGCAGCGCCACCTGGTGGACGTCGGAGGAACTGCCTTAATGAGTCCCAGCCGGACCCGAATCCACCGCAGAGAACGCGCTGCTGGATCGTGAATGGACGGGGTAAGTAAATCTGCCCCAATGTTTTACAAAATAACCAAAGTATCAACACAAAACCTTTTATTTTGTAAAAAAACATGATGATAATTACAGAACGGTAATGACTGTAGCACAAAGAAAGATTATAATTACATTTTCTAAAAGTTACACCAGTCACCAATCAGTAGGGAGAGCACAGGACCTCCACGCCGGCCACAGGACATCACTAGTCTCTCACACGGCTCTTCTCGGATCTGTTCTACTCTTCTTCCAGGCTCTTCCAGTTCTTTGATGGTTTCTTGGCCATAACTTTGTCACCAAGGATTTTCCAGAGGTTTTTTTATTGGGTTTAGATCAGGGCGCTGGCCGCTTTTCAATCTTTCAAAGTTTTCTGCTTCAAGGAACTGCTTTACCCATTTTGCTGTGTGATAAAGGTCTTCATCCTGCATTTAAATTGCAGTGAAGAACACAAGGAAGGAACCACATGTTGTTGAAGAAGGATCTCATACACACTTGCATTGTAGTTGTATGAGAGGTCCAATTCTTGTTGCAGAAAACATTTCCCCAAATCATGACACTTCCTCCACCACCTTTCACTAACTTCTTTACACACTTTGGGTTAATTCTTTATCCAGTTTGTCAATGAACATAATGTTTTCCATCAGATCTAAATAAATTAACCCTTTCACGACTGCCATACGGATAAATATATCCTATTGGCACATTCCCCATTGCAGAAAAGACGTTTATAAAAGTTATGACAGTGGCCAAAGTCAAACAGCTATTTCTCCGGAACCCTGGTACCTAGAGACACAATTCTGGTGTCATATTAAACATCTTTTTATACCTTACCTGGGTTGTGTATGGATGTTTAACAGAACCACTCTTAGATTTGTAGTGAAAAAAATTTGATTTTTATATACAGCTTTTGATTTTACAAGACTTCCAATTTTAACTTTAAGAGTGGATATCTCTGGTTCTGTGAAGCATTCATACACAATCCAGATATCATAAGATTTCATCATTAAATTCTCATGTAGATTCTCCTGTTTAATATGAGACTAGAATTGTGTTTCTAGGTGCCCCCCTACAGCCTGACAGCTGAAGGCAGCATGTAGAATAAGCTGCAGGAAAGAATCAGCTTACAGTTTGTACATGCACCCTCTGCATTTGTAGCTGAACTTGGGGAAGGGTGAAGGAATGAGGCTGTACATATTTTGGAAAAAGTTTATTCTGTTTTTCTACTAGTTGAAAAAAAAAAAATTATTTGGAAAAAATACAAAAGAAGCGTATTTTATTCACATTGTAGTCATTTATCGCATCATTTTATAAAGAAAGAAGTATATAATTAATAAAACCATCCTTTCAAGTTAAAGTCTCCCATGTTTAAAAAAAAACAAAAAAAAAACAAAGTAAAAATTGTTTTGCTATCTGAAGCATTTCCAAAGATATCGTCATAACAGAACTGCAAAAATTGACCTGGGCATTCAGACATCAATAACCCTCAGTCATGAAGGGGTTAAACTTGCTTTTATCACTAAAATGTACTGTGGATCACTTCTCCTCTGTCCACACAACTGGCTCCTCTGCAAAGACTAGTCTGCTCTTTTGATTCTTTCTGGTAATGAGCAGTTTGGTGACTGCAGCTTTCAGCCCAAATCCTTTTAAACTTCGTGACACTGTATGATATGACAGATCCTTACCCTGTTCAGTGCTAAACTGGCGGCAGTTCCTGCTGCAGTGATGAGACAATTACCCATGGAGATTCTCTGCATTATCCTGTCCTCTCATTTTGCATTTGTCTTTTGAGGACGACCAGCCTTCCTGGGGGATTGTGTTAGTTTGTGAAGTTTTAAAGAACCAATATTCTAGAAATCACAGAATTGGAACAACCAACTTCTCTTGCTATGACCGATAGGGTCACCCCTTTGGCCTACATCTGGACAACCTGCTGCCGGAGAGTTTGTCACTTTGAAGAGGCACAACATTTTTGGAAAGTCAGATAATTAAGGAAATTAGGTGCCAGATTAACACTAAAAACTTTATAACTTAATCAGTGTCTTTTACAATTATCTCATATACATTTTTACTCTGTGCTTTAGAATATATGTAAAATATGAAATGAGCTGAAAATACTGATATATTACTCATGTTAGGATGTGTACACATAGGACTAAATGATGACTTTGACATTTAGGGAATTGCGTGTTGTTCTCTAATTTTGATCTCCATTGTATATAATAGTGACCCCTATCTCTGTGATCACATTTTGGTTTGTATAAATTGAGTTATGCGATATATTTCATGCTTCTATTATGTGCTGGAATATAATGTGATTATATCTGTGTGCTATGTCTAGTCACAATAACAATGAGTGGATATAACGCGCAAGATATAACATGCATGTACTTTGCGGCATTACATTGCCTTACGTATTCGAGTAACGAGCTCTACACTAGCTCCTTATGCCAGAGCTCACTGTAGTGTAAGTGTAAGCTCTGGAATTCTATTCATAAATAAGGAAGATTAGGATAAACACTGCTATAGGTCCCAACCAGATAGCGGAGCCTATAAATTCATAAAATGATGGCAGATAAAACATTAGCACTAATAACACTCTTCAAAACAAACGCCTGTGTAGTGAACCTGAACTTTACATTGTATGTATTAATGTATATCTGATACTCTTTATCTCTGAGGTTCTGTTTGCAAACAGAGAGCGGGACTTTGGCATCCAGACCTATAACACATATAAATACACGTGGTGACCCATTGCTGGTTGTCAATACAGAGGCCTGCTCAGGTATTCAAGGTAGAAAATAACCATCTAATATGTATGAGGACCCTCTGATACCTATCCACAACAGATGTTAAGAGAGTCGGGGATCGGCTGGTTGGATTTAGACTGCCTGAGCTTTTTACCGCTGCCATTGGTGTGGGGGGCGGTAGCATTTTGCTGCCAAAAATGTTTGGCCAAGTATACAAGGAAATGGGGTGAAAAACATATTCAAAAGACTGGCTGTAGGCCCAACATTTCATTCTAGGGTGGGTTTCAAATTTCTAGGAGGCCTTCCATTTCTGTGCATTCTCCATTCTGCTCTGACTACACCTGAATTTGTCCAAAAAGTCAAAAATTAACCTTGTTTATTTGATAGTTTTGGCTGTTCTCATGTCCCTGGTGGTTATTTTGATCTGTACGAAGCTGCAAAGGTGAAAATGTCAGATGAAACTGCTGTCTCCTGGCACATTGTGATCTCCTGCTCAACACATGAACGTTTTACCAGTGTCAATATATTGCTTAGTCAGCACTTAGGATTATTATAATGAGATACGATAAGTGGCCGGGCGTAAATATAGGGCAGTAAACCTCAGTGGGAACAGTTTCTGTGGGTTTTCTTTGGTTGACTCCAACCAAGTCTATGATTGGAGGATTCACAATTTTACTTCTTTGTGGAAAAAAAAGGGCAAAGGTCAGAGCAACTTTGACCACAACCACCGCAACTAAGCTGGAGAATCTTATGTTCTTGTATTCAGTGATTAATACCTATAGAATCTACCAAAATGGGTCAGGAAGGGCAAGTAGTTAACCAGTTACAAGTTCAGTGTTGCCCAAGGTTTACTGATACATGTGGGAAGTGCAGGAAAACCCGTCTGGTTTGATCCCATGAAAGAGCTACCAAAGCTTACATTTCAGACACATTTTCTGCTGGCAGTGAAAACATGAGCCTTATTCGGCTGATTTTTACATCTGTGCCATGGTTTGGCTGTAGGTGTGTTTCAGTAAGGGTAGAGGGGTATTTAATCTGAAAACAAATAGCGGGGTCATGTTTTCACGACTTGCTGGGCGATGGCAGCACATTTTCCACACTCCTTCACATTGGAGAATACAAAGGAAGGAGTGTGCATAGAGGAATTTCATCTCTGAGCCAAGAGAGCCATGCAGCCCCCCCCCCCTCCATGTGCGCAGCAGTGTCAAGTACTAGGTTTCCCTTATTTTATCCAATGCTTTTTTCTAGGAAAATATGTGAAATGTTCTGCCAAGTTCACAAGTCTTGTTTTGCCTCTAGCAGTGTCTTCCCACATTCCTAGCGTTATCTTTCCACGGTCTTTGAATCAGGGTGGAGAAAATATATGCGGATCCTTAGGAAGATATGTATCTAGATAAATTTAATCTAAACTGATATTTTAAGATACTATTACTATAGGGGTATTCCCTCAGGACATAAAAGAATTATCTGATAGATGCGAGTCCTACCGCTATGTCAAGGACAGGGTTCCCCGACATCCATTTCCTGACTGCAATCAAACGTGAAGTCACTTCCTTGGGACTTCTGAGAATGGCCGAGCAGAGAGAATTAGCTATTCTTGGAAATTCATATGTGTAACCATTCATTGCGGCTTCAAGTCCTGTCCTGTGGATAAAGGTCTCAGATGGAAAAGCCCTTTAATGTATAGGAACCCAAGAAGTAGAGAAAAATGGAATGTGGCTCAGGGCTTGTTGTGGTACAAATCACTATAGGCCCATATCACTAACTCTTCCCATCTGCTCTATGGTTCCTGTTCCATCTATGAGTGAATAGGAGATGTCAAGGACTGTTTGTAATGGGGCTTTATTAATTCGTTTGGATGGGACATAAATGGGAATAACTTTGTAGGCTAATATTTGCCCACAAAAGGAATGAAATAACAGAGCTTGGATTTGTCCATTGGAGAAGTTGTAAATTGAGTTGGATTTACGTAGTGTTCCTGTTACCTTCCCCAAGGTAACACTACATCTCCAAAGATCAGCTGTTTTCTTATATAAGATAATGGAAGCTTAGGTGCAGTTCCTAACTCTGGTAAAAACACCATACATGGAATGGAGCTGGAGTGTGGGACCCCCACCGATCTGATATTGATGGCCAATTCACATACATACATAAGTCATCAATATCAACTTCTTCAAACTTTCTATATTTCCCTCTATAGAGCACTCTTGTTGCAGTTGTGAATATTAGAGATACGCCTTGACATGTTTTAATGCATTTTCTGAAATATATGGAGCTAAAGCCTCCTCATAGATCTGGCGGGTGCATTGATCTCTATCTACCCCCTATAACAAAGTCAATGTATATGCGGCTCCCTCATTATTTATTTTTGTTCTCCTGTGATTTCCAGAGAGATCAATCTCCTGTGTCCATACAGTGCTACCAAGGGCATGGCCAAAATTCACACGCAAAGCAACCTTTGGAACGATGCTCCTGCCGCGCACTGACGGTCATTGACTGACTGGTGTGACCAATATTGGGAATAAGCTGATAAAGTTAACTAATCACTGTCAGGATTTTTTAGTAATATGGTGCCATATGTAAAAGTAGTAGTTTTGTGAGGATCTGTCCACCTTCACAACCAACTTTAATGCTCCGATGTATTTAAAATGGAAAGTTTGACAATAAGTTCTGACATGTTCTACTGACTTGTGGACATAACTTGTGCCAAGGAGCCTTACAGAGCCCATAAGATGGAAATCCAAATGCTTCCCAAACCAATAACAAATGTGTCAGCAAAGTTGTATTTCTACTACTATTACAGGATCCTGTTGTTTGCCTTGGGGGGGGGGGGGCAAAACAATAAGGTATGCCCAGAATAAGGTTTGAGTTACAGATCAATGTGGGTCCAACCGAACTTCCATTTGTGAAAGGAGCTCCAGTGTATATTGTGGTCATGCATCCACATTGGCACCTAATTCACACGGACCTTTAGTTCATCTCCATCTTATACCCTGTTCACAGGATGAGTTAGTTTTGTGGTACAACCCCATAACAGCCTCCCCAGGCCATCCCTTGTGACCTATAAAGTGGGCAGTGTCTACTTTTTAGCTTTTAATGATGTATCCACTGCCCAGTCTTCCTCAGCGTTGTCTTATTTGTTCAGGCTGCTTCTCTTTTCTTTGCAAGTGTACATTAACACCATCTCCCAAGTATTGAATATATCCATAAATAAGTATATATCAGATATCAACAATTCCACGCTGGTCAGCTTTTTAGGTAGTACTACTCCCAGCATGCAATTGCTGGGGGTTATAATTTCCCGGAAGCTAGATATGCTAGAGGCTTCAGAACCCATCCTAGATATTGTTTGATTACACCTTGGTGGTCTTGTAACATCTCTGTGGGGTCCCCAATTCAGCCTAGTTCTAATGCGCTGTAATTGTACTAGGATTCCTGTGGTTTACTTTTATGTCCTAAGTAGCAGTGTCCCCCTGTGATTTTGTGTTTACGAGACTAGATCTCCTCTGATATTATGTTATTTTGGATACTCTGCGATGTTGGGAGCACATACACACATCATATTTACTCTGCTATTTAGAAGCCGCCGTACTGGGGAACGTAGCCAAGCACTCAGCTCAGTTTTGTAATTAGTGGTAATCCCCTGGTGTGTTCTCTAAGCCGGAGAAGCCGATTTTAGTTCTGTAATATATATCAATATGGGATAAGTTGGCAGCTGATTTGAGTTCTAAGAGTCCTGTCCGCAACCAAAAATTGTCTGTGGCCTGAAAATGACAGAGCAAAGTAAAAAAAAAAAAAACCTTAAAACAGCGATTGCATGTGGAATGGTGTAAATGGCCAATGTAACACAGACGGCAAACCTTTGTGCAGGTAACATTATATTATGACAAACCACTGAGCTGCAGTTACGTGGCCTTGCCACCACACTTCGTTCCTCTTGGTTTCTTCGGCACTGCGTATCTGTCACAACGCTTAATGGTTACAATACTGACACAAATTTTTGGAGGTTGTTGAAAAAATTCTCTAGACCCTTCTAGAGTTTTTTGGGAAACAAACCGATTACTGTATTGAATGGAGAAATTGCACTCTTGACCTACTGCTTCATCAATTAGAGGAAACCCCTTTTCTTGTGATTGGAGTCCCAGCAGCCACCGATCCTGTGGATAGTGGAGAACAATAAAACATAAGTCAACACCTTTCATCCCAATTTGCATCCAAGGTATTTCCAGCCTTTCAATAACAATGTTCTTCAATCTTGAGTCTCAAGAACACCAGAGGAGCTGGCTATAATTGACTGTGACCCCTCAGATTTTGGCACGGCTGCACCGGCTTTCATGCGACGGAAATCGGGGGGGGTGGGCCGTTGGACGATCCGACTAATTCGCACTGAGCTTGGTATTTAAGATTCAATTTGTGTCACATCCAATGCACTTATATGCACCAGGAAGAAGAAGGTGAACTCCGTCAGACCTGAGCGGGGAAGCGACACATGCAGGATATCGGGCGCACAATCTTAGTGAATCGCGGCACAGGGCATTCCGTTTGGACAATAGACTCACTGCTCCACTCCTGGGTCCTCTCCTGCTCCCTTGGGCCACTCTGCTCGGTGTCGTTACCCCAATGCAACCAGTGTCAGGAGTCAGGACACAGAGGGGCAAGAGAGGACCTGGGAGCAGTGAGAACTTCTCTCCTGTACTCCAGGCTACCAGGCTTCCTTCACTAATGAACATTTCCATCAGTTATGTTACATCAGTTGTGGAAGCGCTCATTAGACTCTACCAGTAGGGTGCGGGCTGCAGCTTAAGGCATGACAGGTTGTGCATCCACTTATAGGCTTCTAATTGAGATTAATGTGTGCTGCACTTTATGTACATGCTCAGTTGTGAAGCTCCTCTGCTACAGATCAGAAGAAAACTGCACTGGGAAGGAACTCCCGCATTTATCTCACCACTGCTAGGGAGACCAGGAAAACAGGACTCTGGAGTTAGAATCGGAAATTTGTCTTACTGACCCCACAGTCCTGATGACTTGGTTTAACGTATGATTGATTATTACTTGCTGAGGCTTTCTTATGCCAATGCTAAAGCCAAAATGATGAACGGTAAGGACCCTTGAAGAGCAAGTTAATAAGGAATTTACTTGTCCCACCAAGTGAAGAGTCCCATCAAATAACCTTGACCAATCACTGAGGGAGTTATGCATTTACTTCTTGCGACTCAGCAATGTTCAGTCATTTCCCCGGTTCTGCCGTTAATTATCATAAACTGCATCAAATTAAACCTTGACTTTTTCTGTTACTTAATCACTCGAGTCCCTGAGGCAAACACAAGGACACACAGACCCCGGTCTAGCCAGGAGTGATGTAACCGACTGCGTATATGCTGTATACTGGCCAAGACTGTGGGACAGGGGGACGCTAAAGGAACACTAAAGTCTGGTCCAGGGTGTTCTATGTGTATCTCAAAATTCTTTATACCATGTATCATTGTAGTGCCCACTAATAGTGGTGAGGTGAGGGATGTAGACACTGAATCACTTGACAAAGCTTTTGTAGTACACCATGTAACTGTACAACTAGTACAACTTACAGACTGCTAGGAACTGCCAAGTCAGTTGCCTTTTGGAAGGCTGATTTGACTTTCAAGTTTGTTGCTTCTTGATATGATCTAGTTTTAATGCTGTATTAGGCCAGTGCAAAATACTGGTTGGGGAGCTGGAGCCTGTGCAATAATTTTGACTAATTTGACCCCCATTCTTGTGATTGCTGGGCATCCTAGTGGTCAGATCACATTCAATCACAAAAATGGGGGTCTGATTCCCACATTGATAGGGGATAAAATTACAACTTGGATCAACCTATCATAGTAAGAATCTACTTGCTTGTCCTTTTGTCCATCATAGTTTCAGCAGCAAAACATGTGCTGGTAGATTTTTCCATGATGAAGAATGGAAATGTAAGTTTCTCATCTTTTCGAGATCTGTCAGCCATGATCCTGGACATCGCACACTGGTGGAGTGCATGAAAATAACTCGAACAGAGAGAGATCAGACAATCCAGACCTTGACTTAGTGACCTGTTCAACGTCATTACATGGCAGCTACAAGGCCACCGGTTACTTCACTAGTAATATTAGCAGCTTTTCTCTCTTATCTGGAGCAGTCACCTTTTCACCCTTGAGCCAACATAACAAGTCGTGTTTATCAGCAGTGTATATGATGTGTATGGCTCCGGAGGATTGCCCGCAGCAGTGTATATGATGTGTATGTCTCTGGAGGATTGCCCGCAGCAGTGTATATGATGTGTATGGCTCCGGAGGAGATGCAGTTTTCGTTGTGAATCCGTGCGATTTTGTCTCTGTATGCATCAGTTTTGTTCCACTTCCTCAATAAAAAAATAACAAGGTATCTTGTTAACATTGCTTTGAAACACATTCACACCTGATGATTTTCAGCCTCATCCGTTTTTTTTTGGTGGACCATTGACTTTATTGCAGTCCGCGATCTGGGGCATCAGTGGACAAATTGGGGTTTCATCAATTTTTTCCACAGAACAACGGATCAGGGAGCAATACAAGCCAAGTGAAAAAACCATCACCCATAGAAATCAATGGCTGTGTGAAGGCATCCGTGGAAAAAAACTGAGCACGGACGTGAAAAACGCACAATGGTGAAAGAGCCCTTAATGTGCAAATGATGTTATATTTGGGATGTAGTGTGTACTGAGGAGCAGTGTCCCACACGCAGCGATCTGGCTCTCTGCAGGAAGGTTCTAGAGATGAACCACAAGGAGATCTGTGATGTAAGCATACCTTTGTGTAGGTTGGTTGAGCAGTTATATTTAGGGGTGTAGGGTTGTACTGAGGAGTGTCATCACACTGCAGCGCTCTGTGCTCTCTGCAGAAGGTTCTAGAGATGAACCAGGAGATCTGTGTAAGCATACCTTGGGTAGGGTGTAGTAGCAGATTTATATTTGAAGGATTGTCAGTGGGGGAGCTGTACTCACACTGCAGCGCTCGTGCTCTCTGCACGAGAGGATCTAGAGATGAACCCAGGAGATATGTGTGTAAGCAGCCTTTGTGTAGGTTGATAGTAGCAGATTTATATTTCAGGATGTAGTTGTGTACGGGGGATAGTGTCCTCACCAATGCAGGCATTCTTGTCTCTGCAGCAGGGTTTTTAGAGATGAACCCAGGAGAAATGTGTAGCATACCTTTGTGTAAGGTTGTTAGTAGCAGATTTAATTTGAGGATTGTAGTGTGTATGGGGGAGTGTTCCCCACACTGCAGCGCTGTGACTCTCGCTCGAGAGGTTCTAGAGATTGAACCGCAGGAGATATGTGGTAAGGCTGCCTTTGTGTTAGGTTTGTAGGCAGATTTATATTCCAGGATTGTAAGGTAGTATTCTCGGGGGAGTGTCCTCACACTGCGCGGGGACTCTGTTGCTCTCTGCAGAAGGTTCTAGGATGAACCCAGCGAGACCTGTGTAGCAGCCTTTGTGTAGGTGTTAGAAGCAGATTATATTCCAGGATGTGTAATTTGGGTTTGGTGTTAACTGGGGAGTGGCTCACTACATGCCAGCGCTTCGGTGCTATCTGCCAGGAGGGTTCTTAGAGATGAACCCAGAGACCTGTGTGGTAAGCATGCCTTCGTTGTAGGTTGTAGAAGCCAGATTTATTATCCCAGGAGTGTAATGTGTACTGGGGGAGTGTCTCACACTGCAGCAGCTTGTGCTCATCTGCCGAAGGTTCTAGAGCATGAAACCCAGCGATGTATGTTGTGTAGCATGGCCTTGTGTGTGGTTGTTAGTAGAGATTTATATTCCAGGATTTGTACTCTTTTCAGAGCAAATGCAAAAACAGGGCACTCCTTATCGAGATGAAATAGAAAAAAGATTTATTGGTGAAGAAAGCTTATAGCATCCAAAATATGCGTAACATTTCGGTCTAGAATAAGACCTTCTTCAGACACAGATTGCAAGGTAACACAGACATGAGAAAAACCCATTCTCCATCCTCTATCCTCGTGCAATTTTAGTAGTCAGCTCTGCTTTTCACAGGTCTATATTACCTTTGCAATCCGGGGAAGGCCTCGTTCTAGACCGAAACGTTACACATATTTTGGATTGCTGTAAACTTTGTTCACTAACAAATCTTTTTATACTGCATCATGATAAGGAGTGCCAAGTTTTGCTTTGTTGTTATGTTATAGACCAGTATCCTACTTGAGCACCCTAAAAAGCACTAAGTGGAGTGACGTGCAGTCTCTTACTGTACTGTATCTTCTACAAATGCACTGAGCATGTCCTCACACTGCTGTGCTCTGGCTCTCTGCACTGACCTGCTCCTGTAGCTTTAGCGGTTAACATAAAAAACGTGCAATGATGTATGTAATCCCTTACTGATTGTACAGAGCCTTAGAATTAATGCTGCCCTATTAATAATTAATAACAATCTGACTGTTTTAACGTTACATGATAAGGAAATAAATGACTTCCCTCCGGTAGCCGTCAGGGGTTCGGCCGGCAGAGTGACCGTGTTATCATGGAAATGGTCGCTCTAGGAGTAAAGCATGTGAGGCTTTGTGCTCATGTGTCCAGGCTCGGTCCTGATCATTACTTCTAGTCTATATTTATCCTTATTCGCTGGTCTATTCATAGAAGAGGACAAACCCTGCATAGAGCAGCACTGAAACACACAAAACAATGCGGACACAGATCTATCAGATACTAGAACCCTAACACGGCACCCAAACAGTCTGCCCCGATCCCAATCCCCCCAGCATTTTTGAGGGTTTTGCCTTGTGCCTACTAAAGGCTTACATAAGACTAAAGATTTTGACTTTCTTTAAAGGGGTTGTACAGGATTACAAAGGCTATCTCATCTGAAAACGCTCCCACGCCTGGCCATGGGTTGTGACTACTATCACTTCTAATGAAGTGAATGGGGCTGAGTTGAAATTCCAATGCACAACCTGTGAGCAGTCATGTTTTCCTAATGCTGGAAACCACCGTAACAGGGAACGTCTAGATTAGAAACCCCATTTTAAATCTCCATAGAGAACTTTGTTTTCAAAGAAAACAGTGTAATACTTCAATTTATCTCTGGGGGCGCTGCGGGAATAATTTAAGCCATCTCGACATCTGATGATCACTGGAGAGGATTCTTGGTTGCGACGAATGTACAGGTCTGCCCCCGTAACTATGCCCACACATTTCGGATGCACCCCCGCAACCCACATTCCGGGCACAACCATGCCTCTCCGCAGTCCCCAGGCTCCCCTCCCTGCCTTACCTGTCCGCGTTTCTTCTCCGGCAGCACGGCAAGCATGTCCCTCAAAGATTAAAAGGGCCAGCGCAATGCTAATTGGTGCTGGCCATTCCCAGGAAATTGCTAAAAGCTGGCCTCTCCCAGCATTCCCTGCAGGATCTTTGTGTCTAGTGCACGGAGAAAGCTATTTCATGTGTATTGCTGTGTTTCCGAATCCCCGTTGTGACCCCGGTTCCGTTAATGACTCTGATCCCGTGCTGCCTCTGTAGGACAGGACTCTGTCTACGTCCCCGACTCCAATCCTGTGCTGCCTGTCTCTATACTACCTGCCTGTCCCCGAGATTGCCTGACGATTCTGTACTTCACCTTGGCCGCCACCGTGGACAAAGTTGACCTGGTGGTACCATGCCGCAGCAAGTCCAACCCGCTTTGCAGCGGGCTCTGTTGAAAAACGGGTGCCACTTAGACTCTGGTCACAGGTGTCGGCTTATGTCACTGTCTGTGGTGGTACAGAGGATCCATTACCACTGATCCTGATACAACTTATAACCAGCTTTATAAAGTCTTCCATTTTCTATTCTTTTGTGATGGTTGACATACACTCACCGGCCACTTTATTAGGTACACCATGCTAGTAAAGGGTTGGACCCCCTTTTGCCTTCAGAACTGCCTCAATTCTTCGAGCCTCATCAGATATAAACAAGGTGTGGTAAGCCTCCCAGAAGATTTTGGTCCAATTGACAGTGAGGGCATCACACAGTTGCCGCAAGATTGTGGTCGGCCTGACTGCACATCCATGATGCGAAATGCTCCGTTCACCACATCCCCAAAGATGCTATCTATTATTATACTATTGGATTGAGATTGGTGATGTGGAGGCCATTTGTGTCCAGTGACCTATTGTCATGTCAATAAGAAAACCAGTCTTAGATGATTCCAGCTTTTTGACACGGCGCATTATCTGCTGAAAGTAGCCATCAGATGTTATAAGGGTACATTGGCTCATAAGGGATGGACATGCGTCAGGCAATACAATTACTCAGGTAGGCCTGTGGCCTTGCCAATGAGCCTCATTGCGTACACCAGGGGCAAAGAGTGCCAAGAAAAGATCTCCCACACCAGACCCACCACCACCAGCCTGGACCCGCTGATCAAGGCAGGGAGATACCAGGTTTTCATGTGTTGGCGCCAAATTCTGAACCCACCATCCGAAGTACGCAGCAGAAACGCTGACTCATCACGACAGGCAACGTTTTCCAATCTTCAACTGTCCATTTGCGAGAGTTGTTGCAAATTGTAGCCTCAGATTTCTCGTTCTTAGCGGAATGAAGGAGTGGCACCCGGAGTGGTCTTGCTGCTGGTAGGCCATAATCTGCCTCAAAGATCGACGTACTGTGCATTCAGAGATGCTCATCTGCCTCCTGGGTCGAGTAAGGGGGTGGCGATTTGAGTCCTGTTGCCTTTCTATCAGCTCGAAACCAGTATGCCCATGTCCCTCTGACCTATGGTATCAACAAGGTTATTTCCGCCCACAGGAACTTGCCGCTTCACTGATTGTTTTTTCTTTTCGCGCCATCTCTGTAACACCCTAGAGTGGTTGCGATGAAAATCCAGTAGATCAGCAGTTTGAACTATCAGACAGCCCTTGACCAAACAACCATGCCACGTCTCAACAGGCCTCAAAATCACCTTTCTTCCCATCGATGCTTGTTGTTTGAACTGCCAGTGAGAGTTGGCTTGACCAATGTCTACAGCCTAATGGCACTGAGTGCGCCATGTGGATTGGTGATTAGAAAATGTAAGTGTTAACGAGCATGTTGACAGGTTGTATCCTAATAATAGTGGAAAAAGGGCCGCTGTAGTGTATATACCATAAGTAAAAGAGGCCAAGAAGCTAGTCATCGACTCCCTTGGAATAGGGTATGTGGGTTACTGGGAACCCATACACAGGGTTACAGTGCCATGTAAGGCAAAGGGGGCATATGTCAGTGATTGGGGGATACAGTAGAGGTTGGGCAGGTTGTTTATGGGTTTAACCAATTGGGGGTTCAGGCTATATAGAATTGTATCAAAGTAAAACTAACTGCAACACTTGCTGGGGCAATCTCGAGCCATATACATCATATACACTGCTGCGTGGCAATCCTCGGAGCCATAACACATCATATACACATGCTGGGGGCACATCCTCAAGCCATACACATTCATTACTACCTGGCTGGGGCGGGCAATACTTCCGGAGCCATACACCTCAGATACATGCTGGGGGCAATCCTCAGGAGCAATAACAAATCATATACCTGCGGGGGCAATCCTTGGAGCCATACACATCATATACACTGACTGACAGGCAAATCCTCCGGAGCCATTACACATCATATACACGCTGCGGGCAATCTATCGGAGCATACACATCAGTATACACTATGCGAGGGCCAACTCGGAGCATACACATCATTATACACTGTGCGGGCAATCTCCTGAGACATACACATCAAGTACATGCCTGCGGGCAATCCTCCGGAGCCATAACACCATCTTTACACTGCTGGGGCAACACTCCGGAGCACATACACATTATATACACTGCTGGGGGCCAATCTCCGGAGCCATTACACATCATATACACTGCTGGGGGCAATCCCGGAGCCAATACACTCATATACACTGACTGGGGCATCCTCCGGAGCCATACACATCATACTAACTGCTGAGGGCATCCTAGGAGCACCATACCATCATTATTAACACTGCGCAGGCAATCTCCCGGAGCATACACATCATATACACTGCTGCGGGCAATACTCCGGAGCCATCACCACATCATATATACACTGCTGCGGGCAATCCCAGAGACATACACATATATACATCTGGCAGGGCAATCCATCAAGAGACATTTGACACATCATCATACAATGCTGCGGGGGCAATATCCAGAGACATACAATCAATACACGGCTGCGGGCAATCCTCCAGAGGACATACACATCAGATACACTGCTGCGGGCAATCCTCCGGAGCCATACACATCAGATTACACGCGTGCAGGGCAAATCCTCCAGGCCTTACACATCATTACATGCGTTGCGGGCAATCGCCAGAGACATACACATCATATACAACTGTTGCGGGCATATCCTATGGGCCATACACCTCATATACCACTGCTGCATAGGGGGCAATCACTCGGCGCCATAACATCATATACACTGACTGCGGGCAATCCCGGCAGCCATCACATCAATACACTGCCGCGGGCAATCCTCCAGAGACATTTACACATCTAAGAACTGCTGCGGGAACATCCTCCAGAGAATACACTACATATACACCATGCTGCGGCAATCCTGCCAGAGACATACACATCTATATACACAGCTGCGGGCAATCTTCCTCAGAGAAAAACTATATACATGCCACTCCCGGAGCATACACGAGACATTGCTGCGGGCAATCCTCCGGAGCATAACAATCAGATACACTGTGTGCGGGCAAACAGCAGTGTATATGATGTGTATGGCTCCGGAGGATTGCCCCCAGCAGTGTATATGATGTGTATGGCTCTGGAGGATTGCCCCCAGCAGTGTATATGATGTGTATGGCTCCGGAGGATTGCCCCAGCAGTGTATATGATGTGTATGGCTCCGGAGGATTGCCCCCAGCAGTGTATATGATGTGTATGGCTCTGGAGGATTGCCCCCAGCAGTGTATATGATGTGTATGGCTCCGGAGGATTGCCACGCAGGCAGTGGTATATGAATGTGATGGCTCCGGGATTGCCCGCAGCAGTGTATATGATGTGTATGGCGCCGAGTGATTGCGCCTTGCAGCAGTGGTATATGATGTGTAGGCTCCATAGGATTGCCCGCACAGTGTAATGATGTGTATGTCTCTGGGATTGCCCTGCACGCATGTAGATGATGTGTAAGGCTCGGAGGATTGCCCAGCACGTGTAATCGAGTGTATGGCTCCGGAGGATTGCCCGCAGCAGTGTATCTGAATTGTAATGTCTCTGGGGATTGCCCCAGTGTAGTGACTCTGTACCGCGCGCATGGTAATATGACATGTGTATGTCCTGGATGATTGCCCTCGCCATTGTATATATGTGTCATGTCTCTTGGAGGATTGCCCGCCGCATGTATAATGATGTGTGATGTCTCTGGATGATTGCCCGCAGCAGTGTATATGATGTGTGTCGAGAATGCCTGCCAGTGTATAGTAGGTTGGCCCTGGACCCAGCAGTGTATATGATGTGTATGGCTCCGGGAGGATGCCGCAAGCAGTGTAATATGATGTGTATGGGTTCTGCAGCTTTAGTTGATGATTGCTCCGATTGCCCCTATCAGTGTATATGATGTGTATTGGCTCCGGGATTGCCCCCACAGTGTATAGTATGTGTAATGGCTCCGGAGAATTTGCCCCCAGTCAGTGTATATAAATGTGTATTGCTCCGGAGGATTGCACCGCAGGTAATATGCCGAGTTGCCCGCCTCTATTGATGTGTATGTCTCTAGGAGGATTGCCCGCACAGTGTATATGATGTGTATGGCTCCGGAGGATTGGCCCCGCATAGTGTAATGATGGTTATGGCTCCGAGGATTGCCGCAGCGTGTATAATGATGTGTAATGGCTCCGGAGGATTGCCCTGTCAGTCAGTGTATATGAATGTGTATGGCTCCAAGGATTGCCCGCACGCAGGTATAATGATGTTGTATGCTCCGGGATTGTCCCCCAGCAAGTGATTGAGTGTGTATGGCTCCGGAATATTGCCCGCCCGGGTAAATGATTGTATGGCTCTGAGGATGCCCCAGCATGTGTATATGATGTGTATGGCTCCGGAGGATTGCCCGCAGCAGTGTTGCATTAGTTTAGCTTTGATACAATTCTGATATAGCCTGAAACCCCCAATGTTAAACCCAAAACAACCTGCCAACCTTACTGTACCCCCAATCACTGACATATATGCCCCTTGCCTACAGGACTGTAACCCTGTGTAGGGTTCCCAGTACCCACATACCTATTAAGGGAGCAATGACTATGCTCTGGCCTCTGTGTACTTATGGTATATACACTCACCGGCCACTTTATTAGGTACACCTGTCCAACTGCTCGTTAACACTTAATTTCTAATCAGCCAATCACATGGCGGCAACTCAGTGCATTTAGGCATGTAGACATGGTCAAGACAATCTCCTGCAGTTCAAACCAAGCATCAGTATGGGGAAGAAAGGTGATTTGAGGCCTTTGAACGTGGCACAATCCTGGAATATAAATTTGCTACTAACAAACCTACACAAGGCATGACTTACACACAGACTCCTGGGTTCATCTCTGTAACCTTCTGCAAGAGACACAAGCGCGCAGAGTGAGGACACTGCCCCAGTTATCCATACACATCCTGGAAAGAAATCTGTCTCTAACAAACCTAACAAACATAGCTACCCAGGATCTCCTGGTTCATCTTCTAGAACCTCTCGCAGAGAGCACAGAGCGGCTGCAGTGTGAGGACACTCCCCCAGTACACACTACAATCCTAAATAAATCTGCGCTAACAACTACACAAGTGCTTACACAGTCTCCGGTTCATTCTATAACACTTCTGCAGAGAGACACGAGCGCTGCAGTGTTGAGGACACTCCCCCAGTACACAGTACAATCCTGCGAAATATAAAATCGCTTACTAACAACTACACAAGGTGATGTACACACATTCCTGGGTTTCATCTCTAGAACCTTCTTCAGAGAGCACAGAGCGCTGCAGTGTGAGGACCTCCATCACACTACAATCCTCAAAGAAATCTGCTACTCTAACACCTACACAAAGGTATGCTTAACACAGTTCCTGGGTTCATCTCTAGAACCCTCTGCAGGAGCGCCAGAGCGTGGCAGTGTGAGGTACACTCCCCAAGACAACTACAATCCTGAGAATATAAATCTGCTACTAACAACCTACAACAAGGCAGGCTTACACACAATCTCCTGGGTTTCATCTCTAGCAACTTCTGCAGAGAGCACAGAGCGCTGCAGTGTGAGGACACTCCCAACCACTACAATCCTGAATATATAAATCTGCTACTCACAATACCACAAAGGTTTATGCTTAACACATATCTCTGGTTCATCTCTAGAACCTTCTGCAGAGAGCACAGAGCGCTGCAGTGTGAGGACACTCCCTCAGTACACACTACAATCCTCAAATATAAATCAATATTTCACAGTAAGGGCTCTTTCACATTGGTGCTGTTTTTCACGTCCGTGGCTCAGTTATTTCCACGGATGCCTCACACAGCCATTGATTTCTATGGGTGTTTTCACATTGGCTTGTATTGTCACTGATCCGTTGTCTGTGGAAAAAATTATGAAACGCCCAATATTGTCACTGATGCAGATCACGGAATGCAATAAAAGTCAATGGGTCCACAAAAAAACGGATGAGGCTGAAAAATCAGGTGTGATGTTTTCAAAGCAATGTTACACCTTTTGTTTTTTTTTTTATTTGAGGACGTGGAGACAAAACTGATGCATAACAGAGACAAATCGCAACGGATGCACAACTGAAACTGCACATAAACGCCAATGTGAAAGAGCCCTAATGCTGCTAAAGGTATGATTACACACTTTTCTATGGCATACATGTAATGCTCTTTTCATAGAGCACAGAGCACAGCAGTGTGAGAATACTCTCCCAGTGCATGTGAAGAATTTCTGAACCTCGAGTATAAATCCATATTCCACAGCCCTGCTGCTACTAACAACTCAAACAAAGGTATGATTATACATCTCTCCAGGGAAGATACATAACACAGGCTGCAGTCTGTATGGTCAGCACTGCTTATACATTCCCTTTAAAAAATACATTTACGGAGAAAACTTTTTCCCCCCCATTACTGAGCCCCCCAACCAGTTACTTGTCACTCTCTCTACTGGTCAGCATCATGTCCGCAGCTGCTCAGAGACCATCTCTGTAACTAAACATTCACCCAATATTAGCATTAGGATTTAGTTGGTGAATGACATTAGTTTTCTTTAGTTTTTTTTTATTTGGTAACATTTACTCACTTTTTGAGTTGTTGCATAGTACTCTATTATTATTGATACAAGTGTTACATGCAGCGGTGCCATGCTCAGGGATTAGGATAATTTGCAGCACTAATATTGTGATGCAGAAGCAATGATAAGATACGCAGTGTTTACAAGCCGGATGCTAGCGCCACAGCTTCCTTTTTATGGGGGTTAAGGAACAGGTGTGTGTTTTTGTAGAGCAATTAAAGGAAAGGGTAATAAAGGATGATAAGGGGTTCAGCGTACAATGTCACCTTTTGTACTGTGATAAGCAAGAGCCCAACGGTGATGATCAATTATCTGCCTATTAACATCCAGCATTAAATATGGCGCTTGAACGGACGCCATAGCTGCTTGGCCTGCTGTACTCAGAGAAGAGACCTGGCAGCAGCTGGATCTGTAACCACAGAATCCTATAGGTGGCTTTCAGTAACATAATGGAAAGTAATGGACGACTCTTCCTCTGGTGTTTGCAGGAGCTCAGGAGTAGCCAGGAAGTGTCTGTAGGCTCCCAGGTGTTAAACGCGGTTGAAACCAAAATCAGATTTTTCAAAATGTTTTAGAAATGACTCAAATTTTCCTGTAAGTTCCGTATATACTCGAGTGTACATTTTTCAGCACTATTTTTGTATACTTGAGTATATATTAAAAAAAGAAAACTAGTACCCCCGGTGCTCTCTCTTCTCTTTCCGGTATGTGTAGCAGTGTGGGTAAAGATAGGTTAAAGGGGTTTCCCCACAAAAGAAAATGCACATCAGTACTTTTTCAGCATTTCCCAATTCATAAACTTGTCCTATACCTTAATAATAATAATAATAATAATAATAATTCCTTTATTTATATAGCGCACACAGATTTCGCCGTCCTTGAATGAATGGGTAGCACATGGACATAAACAATGTTAGTGTGAGGGGAGGCTTAGACATTGTAGTATTACATTCCCCTCACAGTTTCATTCATTAATCCCTCTCTTTATTATTAAATATCGGTAGAATTTAATGTTGCCGTTTCCTGCCAGATCATGGGTTTAGGGCGCTGAGCCGCTCCCGCTGATCCCCAACATAATGAAGCTATTGTCAGACACTGGATAATCCCGTGCGCTACTGTACATAACATCTACACCTGCATGTGCCGCACCCCACACCTAGTCCTATAAGGTCACCTACCTGGATGCATGACATAGTAACCCATATACATTGTACCGTCTCTCTCAACTACTCTGTTCCACAAGTGATTAACCCGCATTTAGTTTTAGGCTGCAATCCCAATACACAAGGTCAGTGCAAAACCATTGTGTAAACTTGTTAAGGAGGCGATTGACCCTCCTTCAGAATCTCCTTCACCACCACTTCTTGTACACTGAACAGAAGCTTCAGACTCCAATCACTTCAGTATCCTCAAGAGGTGAAGAATACTGTACGCTGATCTTCAGGCCATTAAATCCTACTGCTGTATTCATTTATTATTTAAAGGGAATGTTTACTTGAAGCCACTTCTGCCTACACAGCCAAAGCTGCTGTATACCGTGCCTCTCAGATACATCCAGAACCTGCAATGGTCTTCATTGGCTGCTGGCAGGGAATATAGCTAACCAGGGAAGTAACTATATCTAAGCTAGATTGTCTGGTGTCAGAAGTGGCTTACAGTTAGAGGTTGTAACTCCCCTAAAAATAGTGATGTCCGCTTGTACATCCTGTATTATACTCCAGAGCTGCACTCACTATTCTGCTGCTGGTGCAGTCACTGTGTACATACATGACATTACTTATCCTGTACTGATCCTGAGTTACATCCTGTATTATACTCCAGAGCTGCACTCACTATTCTGCTGCTGGTGCAGTCACTGTGTACATACATGACATTACTTATCCTGTACTGATCCTGAGTTACATCCTGTGTTATACTCCAGAGCTGCACTCACTATTCTGCTGCTGGTGCAGTCACTGTGTACATACATGACATTGCTTATCCTGTACTGATCCTGAGTTACATCCTGTATTATACTGCAGAGCTGCATTCACTATTCTGCTGGATGAATAATTCCTATATACTTTCTAGGAGTGGGTATATGTAGATAGAGATAAGGCTGCTTACCTAGGTGTTTGCTAAAGGCACATCTCCCGCCATGTCTTTGTATCAGTGTTGGCCTGTGACTTGAGATATGGTTCAGCCTATGGATGTGAAACATAAAGGTAGAATAATGGCAGGAATACTTTTACAATGAATCATAATGGTGTGTCTGCCATGTCTGCCTGGAAAACCAAGGTGACAACCATTCTGAGCACTGATGTACTATATAGCTGCTCTATTGCATGTGGATGTAGAGACAAACTGCAAAATACCCACTCCCCTTATGTTCAGGGCTTCCATTGTATCGGTTCTTATTGAGAATATCCAAAAAATGGGAAAAGAATATGCAAATGAGAGACAGAAGAAAAAGACTCTCTAGCGCCACCTATAGTTGTGTAAGCAGTTTGTACCGATGGGAACATTGTGATAGTGATGTGGGTAAAGTGGGGACTGTGCTTGTAGTGGGGCTATAGTTGGATTGTGTACACAAGGTCTATGCTGGGGTGGGGGGTGTCCTGGTGTACCGGAGCACAGTGGCTATAAGAGGGAATAAGGCGGGGTCCTCTGGCTGTGAGGACTTTATTATCATAGTTTTAGAGGTATTCTGGTTCTTATAGGGCAACATAATTATTAAGGAGCCCAATGTGTTTATACTGGGGTGCAATGATGAGGCAAAGTGGCTGATTTGGGGGCACTGTGTCCTTAATTATGGCACTAGGTAGGGTTGTTACAGGCTCCGTGTGTCTCTATGGCTATAGTGACTGCACTTGTGATCACTGAGCAGTCATTATGGTGGTCTGGCCAAATATACTACATCTGCATAAGAAGGCATTGAGCAGGTAGATACCCCCCATGTATGTGGTGTGTCTATGAATATACAGTAGAATAGTAACTACACACCTCGGTCATTGTGTTACTATTTACCAGCATTGTATCCTTAGAGTCTTTGCTTTGTTCTTTGTTGCCTACGTTGTGTCGTTTCCCTCTCCCCGTGTAATCAAACAGACGTGATCGCAGGCGGTTACCAGGAGGTGAAGGGAAACACTGCCGAACGATCACACCACTCGCAGCTCAGCCCCTTTCCTGACTCAGAAACAGATAGGAAGGAAATATTTACAGTTTCACAGGAATTTTGGAAGTCTCTGTATAAAAAGAGCAAATCTGTAACCACAGGCATGACTACAACCCCAAGC
Source organism: Engystomops pustulosus (assembly GCA_019512145.1). Taxonomy (NCBI): domain Eukaryota; kingdom Metazoa; phylum Chordata; class Amphibia; order Anura; family Leptodactylidae; genus Engystomops; species Engystomops pustulosus. The sequence continues at coordinate 125,232 of WNYA01000666.1, forward strand.
AGAGCGGAACAAGGGGCTGGGTTATCGCCAGGGCACAGGAGATGTCCATAGCGCTAAAAAAAAAAAAAATATTTCCCTTGAAAATACTTAAAAAGTATTTTACATTTAGGCCTTTACATTCACTGACCACACAGTGTCATTTGTGATCGGTAAGGAAGCCAGCCAGTAGGTGTACATTTTCCCAGCAGTGCCCCCAAAGGAGAAATGAAGCATTACACAGTGTGCATTCATATCCATGGGTTGTCTATATAGTGCAGGACAGGCCAGGTCCTCCACAGGAAGAAAAAATATCTGCAGCTAGGTAGGCAGCATGGACAGGTAGGTGTTCCTATAGGGGTATGAAATCTCAGTGCGGTGCCTCTTCAGGTCGCAGTTATTATTGCAGCTGTGACACCAGTATACAGGTGTGTCTACAATTCAGAGGGCCTATGCCAAAAGTCAGGAATCCCCTCCTCTTCAACAAAAAGGGGGGGTCCAATAGTTTCCAAAAACTAAAGCTATACCCCCAGCAGGTATCATATATGATCATACAGTAGATGTAGTGTACGGCCTTGCTTTTCTGTGTCGTCAATAGACGGATGTCGCAGCCGTTCCCTTCTCGTATACAGTAAGTGTTCTCATGAGGAAGTGCAATCCCTCCTTGTTCAGAGGTCAAAAATAAATTTATAGTATAAAGCGGAAACCGTATATCTGGAGCAGGATGTGGGCCTGTTGCCAAATCAATTCTGCAGCGGCCGTCATAAAGCCCTGTCATTGTGTTACTGTATAATGTGACGTTATACACATTCAGATAGTTCCAGAAAAATAGTCCCTGCAGTCCCTGATAATTGTGAAGTGGGCCTAATTCCCATTTATAATGAAAGGAGGAGATCCCGACAGACAAGAAAGGGCTTAAAGTCTACCACAATGGGGCAAATTTACTTACCTGTTCCTGTCGCGATCCCAGATCCGGACCGTCCGATGAAGATGAAGTCCGGCGCGATTCACGTAGATTAGAATAGATTGTGAGCTCCATGGGGACAGGGACCTATCTGTGCAGCGCTATGTAATCTGTGTGCGCTATATAAATAAAGGAATTATTATTTGTTTTCATGCATTATGAACCAAACATACAATGCGAATGCTGTAGCTATACTGATGCAGGCACATATCTTGTTTAATCCCTCTGCTGAGTGGTTTTGCTGAAAAATCAATTATAAAATTCAGGATCGAGGGAAAGCTGGATCCTCATTACACACAAAGCTTTCTGAACAGCCAAGACAGGACTAATCACTCTTTGCTGGATGACTCATACATAGCAGCTGGGGGATGGTGCAGCAATTGATTATTCTGCCTGGCAGGGAGAACAGTGATTGCATCATCCTCTGGAGCAGTGCATAACTAACATACAAGGAAAAGCACTGAGCCCAGGCACCGAAGTGACAGAGCCTCATTATCATAATTTTAAAATAGTTTTTCCCCCAAAACCACTCAGCTCAGGGATTAAACAAGATATGATCCTGCATCAGTGTAGCTACAGCATTCTCAAGGTATGTTTGCTTCATAATGCATCACATCACATGGTAGATTTCCTTTAAAAAGGAACGAGAAGAAACTTTGTATCTGAGGAAAGTCTCTACTAATATTTAAGCTGAATTCCATCTTGCTAGAAAACAGACAGAAGATCACCAAGTCATGGACATGGAAGTCTTAAGCCAGGACAGATCACTGTGACTTTAATGGAGACAATTTAGTTTTCCCGTGCAGAAGTGAAGATAGGACCAATCTTACAGGAAGGAGATTCCTCTCTCCATTACTGACATTGCAGGAGCTTCTGACAGATAATACATCAAATTTATTCACCTCCTCATGACTCACACACTACCTAACCAAGGATTAAAGTCACTATCAAGGAAAACCATTTGCACTAGGATCACGTCCCGGTGCGAGGGATTTTCTATGAAGCCGTGTTGTACCGGTACGAGCGTCACTCAAGATTTATAGTATTTAGACAATGGCTGGAGGCAAACAAGAAATACGTCTTACATTATATAAACAGCTGCAGCTGCTCCGTCCCTCTCACGTCCCGTCTGACAGATCCTAACACGAGTCCTGCACAAAGTCGTGTGATATCTGTATACAGCATGTGACCGACCACTGATCCACTGAATATGGTGCCTGATATAGTGAAGGGCAATTCAATCCAGTTACCAATCATATTATAAGGATATACACAGGGATGGACATGGTCAGCAACAATACTCAGGTAGGCTGTGGCGTTGTACCAAGGGGCCCAAAGACACCATGACCCCACCACCACCAGCCTGAGCCGCTGATACAAGGCAGGATGGATCCATGACACCAGAAGGGCAATTCAATCCAGTTACCAATCATATTATAAGGATATACACTCACCGGCCACTTTATTAGGTACACCATGCTAGTAACGGGTTGACACAAAGGCATGCTTACACAGATCTCCTGGGTTCATCTCTAGAACCTTCTGCAGAGAGCACAGAGCGCTGCAGTGTGAGGACACTCCCCCAGTACACACTACAATCCTCAAATATAAATCTGCTACTAACAACCTACACAAAGGTATGCTTACACAGTTCTCCTGGGTTCATCTCTAGAACCCTCTGCAGAGAGCACAGAGCGCTGCAGTGTGAGGACACTCCCCCAGGTACACATTACAATCCTGGAAATAAATCTGCTTCTAACAACTACACAAAGGCATGCTTACACAGGTCTCCTGGGTTCATCTCTAGAACCTTCTGCAGAGAGCACAGAGCGCTGCAGTGTGAGGACACTCCCCCAGTA
>WNYA01000667.1:0-127743 GCA_019512145.1 Engystomops pustulosus
TATGAATTCCTCACATCTTACTGTGTTTAGGAAAGTACCATATTTTTTGGACTATAAGACGCTTCTTACTATAGGACGCCCCCCAAATTTAGGCTTCCAAAAAAAGGTAAATTATATTTTACACCAACTAAAATATCCCTGTTGGTCACACCAAAGCACAGCACACACAGCTCTGCTTCATTCATACATTTACACACACAGCTCTGCTTCATCCATACAGTTACACACACATCTGTGCATCATCCGTCCACATACACACTCAGCTCTGCATCATCCATCCAAATACAACCTCAGGCTCTGCATCATCCATCCACAACACTCTCAGCTCTGCATCATCCATCCACATACACTCTCAGCTCTGCATCATCCATCTACATACACTCTCAGCCCTGCTCATCATCAACATACACACTACAGCTCTGCTCATCCATCCACATACACACTCAGCTCTGCATCATCCATCCACATACACACTCATCTCTGCATCATCCATCCACATACACACTCAGCCCTGCATCATCCATCCACATACACACTCATCTCTGCATCATCCATCCATCCATCCACATACATACTCAGCACTGCATCATCCATCCACATACACACGCAGCTCTGCATCATCCATCCACATACACATTCTGCACTGCATTATCCATCCACATACACTCTCAGCCCTGCATCATCCATCCACAAACACACTCAGCTCTGCATCACCATCTACATACACACTCAGCCTTGCCACATCCATCCACATACACTCTCAGCTCTGCATCATCCATCCACATACACTCTCAGCCCTGCATCATCCATCCACATACACTCTCAGCTCTGCATCATCCATCCACATACACTCTCAGCTCTGCATCATCCATCCACATACACACGCAGCTCTTCATCATTCCACATACACACTCAGCTCTGCATCATCCATCCACATACACACTCAGCTCTTATTCATCATCCGTCCACATACACACTCAGCATTGCATCATCATTTCACATACACACTCAGTTCTGCATAATCCATCCATCCACATACACACTCAGCTTTGCATCATCCATCCACATACACACTCAGCTCTGCATCATCCATCGACAAACACACTCAACTCTGCATCATCCATTTACATACACTCTCAGCCCTGCATCATCCATCAACATACACACTCAGTTCTGCATCATCCATCCACATACACACTTAGTTCTGCATCATCCATTCACATACGCACTCAGGTCTGCATCATCCATCCACATACACTCTCAGCTCTGCATCATCCATCACACATACACCTCAGCTCGCATCATCCATCCACTAACACTCTAAGCCCTGCATCATTCATCCACATACACTCTCAGCTCTGCTCATCCAGCCACGTACACATTCAGCTCTGCATTATCCATCCACATACACACTCAGCCCTGCATCATCCATCCACAAACACACTCAGCTCTGCATCATCCATTTACATACACACTCAGCTCTGCATCATCCATCCACATACATACTCAGCTCTGCATCATCCATCCACATACATACTCAGCACACTGCATCATCCCCTCGGGTTGGACCCCCTTTTGCCTTCAGAACTGCCTCAATTCTTCATGGCATAGATTCAACAAGGTGCTGGAAGCATTCCTCAGAGATTTTGGTCCATATTGACATGATGGCATCACACAGTTGCCGCAGATTTGTCGGCTGCACATCCATGATGCGAATCTCCCGTTCCACCACATCCCAAAGATGCTCTATTGGATTGAGATCTGGTGACTGTGGAGGCCATTTGAGTACAGTGAACTCATTGTCATGTTCAAGAAACCAGTCTGAGATGATTCCAGCTTTATGACATGGCGCATTATCCTGCTGAAAGTAGCCATCAGATGTTGGGTACATTGTGGTCATAAAGGGATGGACATGGTCAGCAACAATACTCAGGTAGGCTGTGGCGTTGCAACGATGCTCAATTGGTACCAAGGGGCCCAAAGAGTGCCAAGAAAATATTCCCCACACCATGACACCACCACCACCAGCCTGAACCGTTGATACAAGGCAGGATGGATCCATGCTTTCATGTTGTTGACGCCAAATTCTGACCCTACCATCCGAATGTCGCAGCAGAAATCGAGACTCATCAGACCAGGCAACGTTTTTCCAATCTTCTACTGTCCAATTTCGATGAGCTTGTGCAAATTGTAGCCTCAGTTTCCTGTTCTTAGCTGAAAGGAGTGGCACCCGGTGTGGTCTTCTGCTGCTGTAGCCCATCTGCCTCAAAGTTCGACGTACTGTGCGTTCAGAGATGCTCTTCTGCCTACCTTGGTTGTAACGGGTGGCGATTTGAGTCACTGTTGCCTTTCTATCAGCTCGAACCAGTCTGCCCATTCTCCTCTGACCTCTGGCATCAACAAGGCATTTCCGCCCACAGAACTGCCGCTCACTGGATGTTTTTTTCGGACCATTCTCTGTAAGCCCTAGAGATGGTTGTGCGTGAAAATCCCAGTAGATGAGCAGTTTCTGAAATACTCAGACCAGCCCTTCTGGCACCAACAACCATGCCACGTTCAAAGGCACTCAAATCACCTTTCTTCCCCATACTGATGCTCGGTTTGAACTGCAGGAGATTGTCTTGACCATGTCTACATGCCTAAATGCACTGAGTTGCCGCCATGTGATTGGCTGATTAGAAATTAAGTTTTAACGAGCAGTTGGACAGGTGTACCTAATAAAGTGGCCGGTAAATGTATATGTCACGTGATGTCACCATCAAGTGACTTGCTTCTGAGAACAGCCACATGGGAGGGGGATGTTCCTGCTGTGCTGCGCCCTTTCATATTACATCATATATAGTTATTATTAATCGATGAAGTACCAGTGACAGGTAGAGGGGGCCCGGGATCGGGCCTCAATTCCTTAGTGCTGTGCCTGGTGTCCGCTCAGCAGTGAGAAGTGTGGGCCCCTCCCCCTTACTAGCCCGGTTGATCATTACGTCCTTGTCAATAACCAGAGGAGAGAGAAAAAAAATAGAGCAGAGGTTAAAAAGAATGTAGTCTAAGTAAAGATAAAATGGAAATTTGTTTTCATTTTATAACCTTTAAACTTAAAGGATTTCTACCACCCTTGCACCCTGCAAGTGAGATCAGCAATGCTTAGAGTACTGTATAAGATTTTCAGACATTCTTGTACCTTTTCTAGTGATTCAGTTTTTCTCATTAGGGCAGATTTGAACAGATGGTTGATCACTGATCTCAATATGTGGCAAAGCCAACACAGCAATTATTACAGTTTCAGCTTTGGTACATATCAAGGAAGCAGAAACTTTGTGCTTTCCTTCCCTAGTGGTGCGGTCAATTTGTGACTTGGTACTTTTCAAATTCGGTGATCAAGGACTGATCACTAACAGTTTTAATTTGACCGTAAGAACATGTTACTTAAAGGGGTATTCCCACAAAGACAAAAGTCTTTAATATACTCAGTATAACAAAATAGCACATTCTCTAATTCACTGTTATTAACAAATAAACAGCATTTAACAGATATAATTCCAACCTGTCCTGTCAGTCCTGGTGTACACAATTTCAGTTGCCCTGGGATCCACCTGTAAATCTTCTTATCTTTATGGTTGGGCGTGGCAGATTCTTCTCATGAATAGCTTCTCCTGTCAGCACTGGTTTGATTAGAACAATAAGAGTATGATTATACCTATTGTTTCATAATGCAAACCCTAAGGACACATTCACAAAATGCCTTTCAACTGTGTTCTGGAATGCAAAGGGGAAGAGCTTGGCCATGGTCAAATATTCATATCCACTGAAGTGCATTAATTGTTAAAGAACCCCAGGTGTTTTACATTATTTACATGCATAACACGTATTCGTGTTGCAGAGAAGACTCATATCTCTGTTGCATCTGAATTGCATTTCAGATTGGACACAGCTGGATTCCGCTTTTACCTTTAGCATATGTAGCACCCCTACCAATGCATTGGCAGGCTGGTAGTTGCGAATTGCGCCCTCCTCAGGTCTTAGGGAGATTGATCACCTCTCTAGGAAGGTTCTATAATCTGAGTATTGCTGTAGATACTGCCTGGTAAGGCAACAGTTAACTGGTGTATGTAATTATCCAATGATGTGTCTGGTATGTAAGCTGCAAGGTGATTGGAGAGGTGCTATCACCTGACCAGGGGGAGTATAAAAACCCTGCTGGGTGAGAGCACATGGTGCAGTCAGGAGAGTGAGGAGCACACCTCATAGGGGTATTCTCGTCTGGGCATTTACATTCAGTTTCATTAATCTGCCATTTATAAACATTTCTTCAATTGGATGTTATTAAAAAGAATGTTCCTGTGTGAAGATAATTTCTCATAAATGTAGTGATATGGTCCCTTAGAAACAAGACTGTCTCCCTGGATACGGCCACCTCTGCTGGAGTGATTGTACAAGGAAACAAAAAGTTTCTGAATATTAAATGTCTGGGATTTACTCCAGGTCCCACAAACCTCCTGTGGTAATGATTGCTGAATCCATGTAGTCAGGCAGGGGTCAGTAGAGCATATCTGGCCACCGCCTAAGTGTGAGGTGGTTGTATCCGAGGAAGCCATCTCGTTTCTAAGGGACAACATGGCTACATTTATGAGAAATTATTAATTGAATTAAGAAATTATTAATTTAATTAAATGTGAATGCCCAGATGGGAATACCCCTTTAAATGCTGCCAGAGCCAATCATCCCAGGAACTTCTAGTGCCTCAGGCCTACTGCCCTGGCACACAGGGCAAGTCTGGAGACTTAAGCCCAGGACTGCAGCTTCCACCACTTGGGCTCAGTTCCCTGTGTACCTAGCCTGAACCTACTACCAGGCTGCGTGCACCTTTACTGTGGACCAACTCTCCATGACCATTGCTTACCACTATGGGCTTCCACCATGGGCTTCGACATCCATCACTCAGGGACTCATCCTACAGACACTCAGGGGTTGCCCCTGGGAGAAACCACTGCATCAGCCTCTCCTTCCATATTTCTTGCACACACCTCCAGACTACAAGAAAAGGCTAGGCCCCGGTGGGGGATGTCGCACATACAAATCATATATCCCCAAAGAGTATAAATACAATGAGAAGGATTCATTTTCATCTTACCAAGTTTTCTGACGCTCCGCACACCATTCTTCTTATATTTGTTATCCTTCTAAAATCAACTTTTAAAATTGCTATGGGGGTGTTACCGGAGCCCCTCCATACTCTGTCCTCACATGCTGGTACACTGTGCAGGATCATTTACCCCCTACCACTGTGTGAGATTACAGCATGCAAAGGGAGTGGGAAGTGCCAAGGGAGCAGGGGGAGGTGAGACATTCTCCTACACAATGTAACAGTCAGTGTAAACAGAGAACAGGCCAGAAGGGCCTGGACCTATGGGTGAATCCCTGGTTTACCATGCTTCCTTTTGATGGAGGACTTCCTTTAAATGCCGCAGCTGGCTTGGTGTGCTTGGAATGCAAGCTTGATTTTTCTAAAAGGCCTTTTTAATCCTTATTTTGTGTGTAAAATATAATAAAGCTCTTGATTATATCATGTGGCTATCTTTTTCTCCTATAGAGTAACAGTGCTCAAATTATATTTGATCCAGAGACCATGGGACTGCTGGAGGAGTAAAGGGAATCAAAAATACAGGTAGAACAAAGAAATATATGCACATTACAGATAAATGTTTACTGGCAAATGCAAAAAAAACCATAGAATCCAAAGCAATAAGTAAGGCTAAAACAATATAAAGTGCTTGTACACTAATGCAAGAAGACTCACAAATAAGATGGAGAAACTGGGAATTTCCGTGTTCAACGGAAAATAAAATATTGTAGGCATTCATGTGACATTGGTGCACTCTGGGTGAATAAACTGCCCACCTATTTTTCTATTGAACTTTTGGTGTGCTTGCATGCACCGTCATCTTTTTGAAGCCGCCGGCAGTATTGCCTGTGGCGATCGTCGGGAAAACACCCGCAATCGGTGCTTGCAGTCCATTACAGCTGCATTGCAAATATTCCTTTCTGCTTTCTCTAAGCATTTGCATTACGCAATAATTGTGTGTTATAACTTACTTTGCACCCTGACAGAATCCTCTGTGTAGTCCCATTGGTTGGGATTTGGTTTGGATGCATTTCAGAAAACAACAAGCGACAAGTCTGTGCTGCAGACTGCTCAGCTCTTGCTCCCCACCTTTGTGCTCCTGTACAGTTACTCCCTCCTGCTGCTTCAAGGAGTTCACAGCAGTGGTAAGCTGACATCAGTGGGAGAGGGATGAGCTGTACAGGAACACAAAGATTGTGGGGCAAGAGCTGAGCACAGACAAGTCACATGTTGTCTTTTGAACTGAATCCAAACCAAAGCCCAACACCTAGGACTAAACAGAGGATTTTGTCAGGGTGCAAGGAAAGTGATAACATACAATTATTTTGTAATGAAAATGCTTAGAGAATGCAGAGAGGCATATTTGGAATGCAGCTGTAATGGGCTTTTGCAACCTGTCTTTAGTAAAAATGAGGTCCCTGGTAACAGCTTCCTTTTCAGTTCTGCAGTAAGTTTATCATAACGATCATTCCACAACCGAATAATTGAGCGGAATCCCCAATACAGAGAGTGAGAAATGTTATATATTGAATCTCTCTGGTACAGCAGGTACTCCACTATGAAAGTCCCAAGATGGGTTAATATTCCGAATTGCATGTCTTGGTTGTAGTATCCAAAAAGGTTTTAAGATACTTCCAAATACCTGCAACAACTCCTGAGCTAGAGCTTTTCAGCTTTTTAAATTAATGACTCAGCTTGCATATTTTTCCATCTTTAGTAAAATAGATTAAGCACTTCAATAGTGGTCATCCTCCATTACGATCTTATCAATTCTACATTGGATATAATCAATCAAATATAACAGGCAAATAATTAACACACCAACATTTTCATGGAAACTAATGAATGATGCATTTGGCATCTGTAATGTCCAGGAGGGCAGCATAGTCCTGTAAGCCATCAATGTAAGATGGAAACTCCCTGCCATATAAGACACAATGAGAAACACTGGGCTCTTCCTCCCACTGCTGATCTGTTGGAATGGACTCACTAACATATTCATGGGCTGTGCTGTGTGAATGTATCAGAGCTTGGAAAAAACTGGGGGGTGGGGGGCATGAATACTTGTCCACACTGTCATCCTGAGACTGATTTCCTAGATCAGTGATGGCGAACCTTTTAGAGACCGAGTGCCCAAAATGCAAACCGGACCCCCTTATTTATTGCAAAGTGCCAACACAGCAATTCTAGCATTAAATTACTAAAATCTTGCTCCGTGCTATACCACAGCTTTCAACAGTCCAGAGGACACCAATATCATTGACAGAAGTTAGGAAAATTCAGATTGGAGCTTCCCAGAACAGGAAGAAATGTGGGGCCAAGAGCAGGAGCTTCAATATCTCCACTGATAATCTGACAATGTCTACATCTTCTCTTCCTGCAGTCTCAGGTAGACCCAGATGCTTCATGTCCTGGGCTCAAATCCTGTCTGGCGAATTCTGTGCTGGGGCAACAGCCTGAGTGCCCACTGAGAGGGTTCAGAGTGCCACCTCTGACACCCGTGCCATAGGTTCGCCACCACTGTCCTAGATTAACTGTGTGTGAAAGAACAGAAGCAGCATTAGTCGTCTCACAAATATTCTTTCCACATACTTAATTGCAGTGATCATCATTTTGGGAGTCTCAAGAATTTGAGCCGTGAATGGTTCATTGTGAACCATTAATGGGATGATTTGCAGCTGGAAGAGGAGGACTAACTTCTTCCACACTTGAATTGGGATCCATTAATTCTTGAGGACCTCTGGGGCCATCACACCCATTTCCAGGTTCAGTATTCTGATTTTCAGGTAGAGCAGCATGCACTGTTAAACAACATTAGAAAAAATATGATAGATTGAATCCAAATAAACAGCCCTTGTCCCACCACCAGATTTACAAGTTAATCTCTTCTATGTGGTCAGATTGCTTTTGAGCCTCTCCCTGCAATCATACTTTTTATTTCAATCAGTGCTCTACTCCTTGGCAACTGATCTGCCCTATTATGCCACTCCAAATACATTTTTTGATGACAGTGGAATTCTATCAGCAATCCAGCCAAACAACATCTTATAGTTTGAAACAAACTAGAAACATTTTTTTAGAGTAGAGTGAAAGACAGACTTCATCAAGAGTAAAAATACAATCTAAAATATCTCTTCCAATAAAATTTCCCTCTCTTTATTGAATTTTGTTTTTTGCAGCAATCATCATTGTGATCATCTGTCAAGAGCTAAAACCGAATTGCAAGCTGGTGGTTTTGCGGATCCAGGTAGGTATTGGCTGGGTGGAAGACATTGCTTATTGATATTGTTGGTGGAAGTGAGTGTGAATAAATTCCACAAGGTTAGAAATTTGTTCACTTGTGGAGGCCAGCTCAGTGTTCTCAGACATCATGCTCTCTAGACATCAGCTGATGCACATGTGCACAAGTTTATACTTATAGACACTGGACCAATATCTACAGTTCACTGTCACCTAGTAAAACAATCTTAGAATCATATGAAAGAGGAGAGTCTCTTTCAGAGATTCTAGGTACAAGGGATCTAGAGTTATAGCCCTCTAAAGTTTGTCCCCTTTCCAGCTTTTTAGCTGACAGACATGGCTACAGGGGAAGCTTGGAGGAGGGTACATTCAGGATCTTCTCACAACTCACAGATGAAGTAAATATAGACTGTATTTGTTGCTAAATTTTGATAAGGGATAATGTTAACTAATGTTCATTTTATAAACCTTCTACTACCACAAATCATCTGAGAGTACACTTGCATATATTGCAAGATCATTTTTTTACGTTAATTGAGTAAGAGGATGAACATTCCATCCTTCTTCACCCAATCTGGCTACATATTAACAGGTGCGACCCATTACTTATCCAAAAAGAAAAACATACACATTCCTGAATAAAGTTTTTATTTCACAACATCCCTCCATTATTTATACCTATGTTATGATGTTCTTACATAAATTCTTATGAACCTTGGAAGGTTTCATTATTGCGCTGCTATTACAATAGCATACACATTACCCCCATCTTAAAGTGTCCATTGTTATCTTAGTAGCTTGGTTCGTGGATATATGGGTTCATGGGTTACTGTTGTGTAATGTAATAAATCTTTGTGAAGCTTAGTGAAAAAGTTTGGTACATCCTGTGGATTTAACATTAACTTTGCTGCATATTTTGGTAAATATAGACACATGGGGTATGTATGAATTCCTCACATCTTACTGTGTTTAGGAAAGTACCATATTTTTCGGACTATAAGACGCTTCTTACTATAGGAGACCCCCCAAATTTAGGCTTACAAAAAAAGGTAAATTATATTTTACACCAACTAAAATATCCCTGTTTGTCACACACCAAAGCACCAGCACCACAGCTCTGCTTCAATCATACATTTACACACACAGCTCTGCTTCATCTACAGTTACACACAATCTGTGCATCACCTCCACTACACACTCAGCTCTGCATCATCCATCCAAATACACACCTCACTCTCATAATCCACCACATCACTCTCAGCTCGCATCCTCATCCAATCACACTCTCAGCTCTGCATAATCCTCTACATACACTCTCAGCCTGCATCATCATCCATTTACATACACACTACAGCTCTGCATATACATCCACATACACACTCTGCTCTGCATCATCCATCCACATACACACTCAGCTCTGCATCATCCATCCACATACACACTCAGCTCTGCATACATCCATCCACATACAACACTCACTCTGCATCATCCATCCACATACACACTCAGCCCTGCATCATCCATCCAACATACACCTCATCTCTGCATCATCCATCCATCCATCCACTACATACTCAGCACTGATCATCATCCACATCACACGCAGCTCTGCATCAACCATCCACATACCATTCTGCACTGCATTATCCATCCACATACACTCTCAGCCCTGCATCATCCATCCACACACACTCTAGCTCGCATCACCATCTACATACACACTCAGCCTTGCCACATCCATCACATACACTCTCAGCTCTGCATCATCCATCCACATACACTCTCAGCCCGCATCAACCATCCACTACACTCTCAGCTGCATCATCCATCCACATACACTCTCAGCTCTGCATCATCCATCCACATACACACGCAGCTCTTCATCATTCACATACACACTCAGTCTCGCATCATCCATCCACTACACACTCAGCTCTTATTCATCATCCGTCCACTACCACTCAGCATTGCATCATCATTCACATACACACTCAGTTCGCATAATCCATCCATCCACATACACACTCAGCTTTGCATCATCCATCCACATACACACTCAGCTCTGCATCATCCATCGACAAACACACTCAACTCTGATCATCATTACACAACACTCTCAGCCCTGCATCTCCATCAACATACACACTCAGTTCTGCATCATCCATCCACTACCACACTAGTTCTGGCATCATCCATTCAACATACGCACTCAGGTCTGCCATCATCATCCCATACACTCTCAGCTCTGCATCATCAATCAACATACACACGCAGCTCTGCATCATCCATCCACATACACACTTAGTTCTGCATCATCCATCACATACACTCAGCTCGCATCATCCATCCACTGACACTCTAAGCCCTGCATCATTCATCCACATACACCTCAGCTCTGATCATCAGCCACGTACACATTCACTCTGCTTCGATTATCCATCCACATACACACTCAGCCCTGCATCATCCATCCACAAAACACAACTCAGCTCTGCAATCATCCATTTACATACACCTCAGCTATGCATCATCAACATACATACTCATGCTCTGCTATCCATCCACAAATATCTAGCACTGCATCATCCATCACACACACACACACTTCCCCCATTTCCCTTCTTCTTACCCTGTCCCAGGGCAGCATGGCATTATCAGACCTGTGGTGATGTAAGAAGCATGAAAATAAGCCATAACACAGCTCTGTACATAGAAAAATAAAAAAAGTTATAGATTTTTTAAGGTGGGGAGTGAAAAATGAAAATGCAAAAACGAAATAGGGAATTGGCGGGAAGGGGGTTAAGCAAATTATTTTTTGTTTGTTTGGGTTTAGTATTATTATTTATACTGTCATTTCAGTTTTATTTGTACATGTCAAAACTGTCCATAAAAACCTACATTCCCAAGAACGTCTGGCATGGAAAGGGTTAAAATGTCAGAAGACGCACAAGATGATGACTCTCTGCTCCTGGGAACACATTGTGTGAGTTGCTGTACGCTATATACTGTATTTGGGAAACTGTACGTTAGTTAACGTTTCTCTGTAGTGAGGAAACTACTGCATTGTACAGTCAGTGGCCATTGTTGTCATTTTACCTGCTTCAAAGTAGCTAATAAAACTGGTTGTGGCCATACCTCTCTGGAGTGTACTGTGTCTGTTATGTCCAAAAAAGTGCTTGTCTTTTCCAGGAGACGGCAATCCCAGACCTAAAGGCCTATCCCTTTTGCTACACATACAGGCCCCGGGTTAAGTACACAATAGGTTCTGTAGGTTTGTTCTTAAGTTGAATTTGTATGTAATTCAGAACTGTATATTTTATTATTGTAACCCCAGTCAAAATTTTTTTGGTCTCTGTGACAGTTGGATTTTAAAAATGTTGGGTTGTCATAAGAACCAGGATTAACACTAAAGCTTCATTACAGACACCTTTGATAACTGTTACAGCTGTTTATTGTAGCCTGGGACTAAAGTACAGTAAATTACCAATTACCAGACGTCCGTTTGTAACTAGGGGTCGTCTGTAAGTCAGGTGTTCTTAAGTAGGGGACTGCCTGTACTGTATATATATGTATATTTATTATCCATACATTAGATATATATTTAGTGATTTTTTTAAAGATGTTTTTATTTCTCCCATTAAATATAGTTGATTCTTGGCAAACTATGTACATTTCATTTAAAATGCTGTAATTATTACAATTGATATTCATTCACCTCTTCAACTAGTTTTTGTTTCTCATTGTCCAAAACTTTTTTCTTCTCTCTTCTTCACTCTAGTCGCTCTACTCACCATCAGCAAAGGGAACCTGCCATTTAAATTAATCCACCCAAATTACTTTATAAAAACTATGATTAAAAAACTTATATGCAACTCACCTGATGTGAGTCCAATGATAGTAATGTGGTTTGGTATATCATTGCATTTCCCTGGCTCTCTGATCCTTATTGACAGGTCTCACTGTTACCACCATGCTGCTGGTATGGAACAAGTACTTAGGGACTGTATGCCAATATTCAACTACAAACATATATAGAAAGACATAATAAGGTACTGTGTGTGTTATTTGGGGGTGGTCACAGGTGACAAGTTCTCTGGAAATTTTATGTGGAAATCCCCCCCCTTCCCTATGTTTCCTGTGATAAAATATATACTTGGTATTGCCATTGGGCTTTCATTTGCATTTGTTTACTTAGTTTTATGGTTATACTTATTTTGTTTTCCCATTTCAGTGTCTAAAAAGCTTTCAAACAACTCTTCCACAGCTTCTCTATAACCCTTTCACTGCTGTTTCTGATGCACATTGCTAAAATAAGGCATTGTACCACATTTTATAAATGCAATGAGTTTGTTTATTACCTACCATCAGATTGGAAAAACTGACAATAATGGGAACACAGTCTGGGGGTTAGTTATCATTAGATCAGTTCCTTGGGATAGTTATATGTATATTTTTGGAGCTCCGCTGCCCATCAGATTAATTAAAGTGGCTTTGGCCCTTAAATAAATGTTCTTATAGAGGGATATTTATATGGACCTCTGCGCACCGTCAGTGGCATAGAAGCCCTGAAATAGTCGCAAATGCCAGCTTATTGCTAGTACTTGCGATTATTTTCCCTAATCCGCCACCTTCAGCCCAGTGAGGTGCAAAGGGGCGTGAAGGGGGAGGGGCGTGAATGGGGGGGGCGGTCTGGAGTGGGCTGGCTCAGGGCGTTATTGTCCCCGTGCCTGAGCACTCGCCGGCTGTGTTTATTTCCATACCAGGCAGGGTCTTGCATAGAAATAAACACTCAACTGGCTGAAGCCTCTTGAAGTATTGAGCTGTGCCAGAGCAGCGGCATATCATATCATATCATATCATAGACTAGCAAATTTGAGAATCTGACTTTGCACGGTGTTGCACTAGCAGTAGTTTTATGTTTAGATTCTCTGCCAGATAAATGAAGAGGTGTATATAGTCCTGTGAGACTTTTTAGCAGTGAAAAGTCCTAAAAATACTCAATGTGACGACTTTTCTAAAGTAAATAGAATAAATTCCCCTTAATGTGTATAAAACCTTAATTTACAAAGACAAGACAGCAATGAGATTTAATTAAAAATATATAAAATAACTCTCAAACACTTTAGCCAGTTAAATAGTATTTTATTTCATATTACAACAGTTTACTAATAAAATCACCCAAATCAACATAGGAAGAAGCTACGTTATGTATCATTAGTAGGGTAGAGGAGAATCCAAAAGGAAAGTATTACTTATCAATGAATATCCACCTCTAAAGTCTTCTCCTCTCTCTGCTATTTTATGTGCATTGCAAATGTTATTTTTCTTAAAGTATTAAATTAAAATTTAATCCCCAAAATACATATGCCAACATGAAGTTTTAATGCTTCTAGATTGCACTTTACAAGTTGGATGTCTTTTTGCACATTTTTTTTTATTTTTGTGAATATTTTTTTTGCACCTACACCAGGGTGCTAAGAAGTTCATCTGCGTGTGTGTCTGTTGCTATGTTCTTAATGGATCTTTGCAAGACAGATGATTTGCGCCTTCTTCACCTCCATATTTTTGACACTTTTAAAGACTTTTTAAGCGCAAATAGAAGTACAACTGACTCATACTAACAGTCATATATATTTTAAATTCCTCCTAAAAAGGCACAATAATTGTTATAAAGAATCTCAGACTGAGATACATAAGAACACACAAGTGAGAAAGCCGAATTACAATGACACCTTTGACTTGCTGACGGAGATTCATTATGCCTTCTTTGATAGAATTTCCCCCTCTGTACCTGTTTTCGATTCTCTCCAGCCCGCATGCCACTTTGGACATGAATGCCCAGCCCATCACATTTAGTATATGTGCTAAAACTAATTTGATGTGCTTTTACTGAAACAAACTTATTTCAGTACATAATGTTGGAGTGGTTAAGGTCCAAGAATAAAATATTTTTTGTAGGTATAACATTCAAAATTATAGATCTGTATTGATTTTTTAAATAATAAAATAATGATAACATTAATAAAAGTTACTTACACTAACAAAAGGCTAAAACTGAAAATATGTAAAAGACCACCTACACACTAACCTGTGGAATCGGGCCTGTATATTGGCCATATCCCATGCACAGGATGGGAGTCCTTCTATTTTGTAGAAATAAGGTGCAAGGACATTCCGTTCAACCAGTTATAATACAGTTCAGCCCAGCCAGCAGATGGGAAGTCTTTGCATCTTATTTCTACATAATACATGGACTCCGGTCCTTTGCATTGTGTGCAATCCGTGGGATTGGGCCTACATACGGCCATTTCCATGGTCTTTTTACAGAATAACCTCCCAGATACTAACCTGCCCAAATGACAGTAACATAGATACATAATGCACTTATGAGAAGTACATATAGAATCAAAAATATGCGGTCTAAAACCTTGGCGGTCTGGTTCCACACTGTCTTGGCGTTATTTTGATTTGCATTGTCATGTAATAGATTTCGGATGTTTATAATACTTTCCAACAAGTTCTTCAGCTGTATCACTCCTTCGCTGACAGTCTCTTGTTTTGCAGATGCTGAGTCTATTTTCTCCAGCAAATTCTTGAATCTTGCATCTCCAGTCTGCACATCTGATATCATTAGAGAAAATACTTTCTAAGTGACTTTTGGCTTCATACATCATGCATGATAATAATGCAGCAAGTCATCATTTTGATAAATCTGTACATGTGCCTAGATATGCATCTGCCTAAATATGTAATGTATATCTATGCTTTAACATGAAGGAGAAGTTTACACTGAGTGATGGATTGGCTGCGAGTGTCCATAGATCTGTGCAAGGAACCAAGAGGATGGACTGAGATCTGAGATCTCATAATTTGGCCACTGCTAAGGGTAGATGTACACGCCGTCCAGCTACACTAAAGCAATACTTTTTGATGGACCAATGCCCACAGTGATTATTTCAGTAGAGTGTTATTTAAACATGTCGTGGGCAGCACTGTTTTCACACATTTGGGGTCATTTACCAAACTTTTTTCCTTTATTTGTGACTTTTTAGCATAGTTGCACTTAAATTTGGGACTTTTACACCCATCTTGCAAAGTTTTATTTTTCATAAAAATCCAGATGTGGACATCTGAAAGTCTGAGAAAGTTGCACATTTTTGTGCAGTCATGGTAAAAAGTCGCCTTTTCATCGAATAACCTGCAGTGCAGAGCAGATTTAGGCCAGCAGTTTCTTAACCATTTGAGACTTTTGAGCGACTCCTTAGACAAAAGTCTCAAAAAAGCAACAGACTCCCAGGCCTCTTTTATGGACCACAAAGATAAATCGGGCAAACCCAAGACCTTACAAAAAATCATAAAAACTACAAACAAGTTTCCAGACTTCCAGATACATTTTCCCTATTGACCTATTTTTTACTACCAAGAATTGAATCATTCATGTTCATATGCTAGCGTTCACAAATGGCGTTAACATTGCATTTCGAAACAAAATGCAAAGGCTGTGGGCAGGAGATTTTTCTAATTGCATTGCGTTAACACTATGTTAACATTACAACATTTCCTTCAAACAGGCTCTACATTGGGGCACATTTAGTTACCCGGTCCCTCGGAGTTCCCGAAAGTGCATTGTCTGTCCGGAATGCAGTGTGACGCGATTCACTTAGATTGTGCGTCCAATTTCCTGCATCTGTCGCTTCTCCGCTGAGGTCCGCCAGAGTTCACCATCTTTCTCCCGCTGCATGTAAGTGCTTGGCTTGCGACCCCCCATTTCTGTTGCATGAAAGCCGGCGCGATTGCGACAAAAGCAGATCGCGTGCTCCAAAAAACCATGAGGCCCTTAGTAAATGGCAGAGTTACTTACCCGGTCCATTTGCGATCCAGCGGCGCATTCTCTGCGGTGGATTCGGGTCCGGCCGGGATTCACTGAGGTAGTTCCTCTGACGTCCACCATGTGGCGCTGCTGCGCTGAAGTTCCCCGAGGCCCGCCGGAATGCACTCAAGTTCACCAGCCTTTTCCTAGTGAAAATCAGGGAAAATCGGCGCAAATCGGAAATATTCAGGTAACACGTCGGGAAAACACGAATCGGGCCCTTAGTAAATGACCCCCATTGTGTTTGAAACACACAATGTAAACACCAAATTCACATGTTCACACGCAGCCTTAGTTCTTATTTTGCATTGTACCAAGAAAGGCCAATTAAACTACGTACCTGGATCCACCATGTTGCTCGAATCTGAAATTCTTTGTTTTTTTAAACAAAGGATTCTTGATAAATACTTAACAAATAAAATCTCTACCCAGTGGGGGGCATTTGTTTGAGAGTCAGACAACTTTAGAATATACGATGTAAATATAGAGCCAGTAATACTCATCACCATGAGAGCCATACACAAACCACAAAAAGTACCTGTTAATAAATAAGACAAACAAAAGGGTAAATGCACAACATTGCTTAATGTAAATGTAGAAGTAAAGGTAATGTAATAATAGGAAAATAACAATGCATCTTTTGTTTGTGAACACTTATGTAGCTTTAAGTAGCGTTTGAGTTGCGTTTACAAAGCATTAACATTGCTTTTACAACAGGCGAATGTCACACTTACATAGCATGTACATACACAACACAAATATAACACAAATGTTCACAAAAACATAAATTGAGCCTACCATGGATGGGAACATAATCTGTGGCACTATAATTGCATTTACATCGTATTAACATTGCATTTACTTAAATACAATGTAAATGCACATAAAATGTAAACAATGTAAATGCAACTGCAATGTTACATGTGAATTGTCGCTAAAGGTGTGGCATTTACATTGCATTTTGAAATATAAAGGCTGTTTGGAAGAAATTTGCGTAATTGCATTGTGTTACCATCCAATTAACCCCTTTCCGATGTGCATTGTATTAGTATGTCACACGTTGGTTCCGGGATAGGTGTTTGCTGCATATTGAAGCAAATACACACCGATTACACCATCGATTCCAACTTGCAGCAAAACATGCTAAACATTTTCTTGCCCCAAGGCATATAGTGCAACGTACAGTACCATGAACAAGACGTAAAGAATATAGAGCATTCTCCTATTTTCTCCAGTATTTCTGTTCCATATGCCCCATAGATGTCTACAGGAACATATAAAATACAGGTTTCATTTGTGCTGCATATGGTTCTGCACCGTATGCTGCTGTATATCCGAGAAGTATCCAGGGAGACTAGAACCAGTAGGAGGTTCATTTTGTCTGCCACCCAATAGTCAGCTATCCACCATTTGCCAGCCCACTGCATTTATAAGGATACTGTGCTGTATGTGCTCAAACTGGTGAAAAATGTCCTGTATTTACCACTAGAATACAGCTGTATATACAGTACAGGAAAAAACATACGATTGTATATATGAGGCCTAAAATGTATAATGCAAAATAGAATAACATTATATATCCGACCCATTCAAAACTGGTTTACGACCAACGACAGCCAGCAAGCACAACAAACAAAACCCATGATAACTTCCCCCGCCACTGAACTTGTGCTACAGCTGAAAGCTGAGGGACATACGTTCAGTTTTCCAGCTCTGGATTAACTATGCTAGTTCTGTTCTCATGTCTGGTGAAGTCACCTTGCTGTCATATATCACAGAATTCACCCATATCTTTAGTTCAGATAGTCCATTGTAGGAACAGTCAACATTGTCTCCCACAAAGTTTTGCAATGCAAAGGTGCAAAGCTGCGAGAAATCGGGGAGATTTATGAATGTGTTGCAGACTAGACAATTGCAGAGTTGAACTAGGCCAGTTCAATCAGTTTTCAGTCAGAGTTTGTTCAGTGTCTCAGTTTTTCACACACATTTTTTGCAATTTCAATGCAATTTTAATGTGTTTTTCACCCGCATTTTTAATCTACATTATTTCTTACCTAGTAATGGTGGGTTATCCGATAAAGGAAGGATGTCATTCAGAATCAAAAGAAGCATTGCAAATCCAAGCAAAATGCTGATCTTAAAGCCCAGTCTGTCATTTTTCTTCATTTCAATGAACATACTTGCAATATCCATCATTACCATAAAGCAAACTGGCAAGATGAAACTCACAATGTAATTTTGTGGAACTCTTTGTATGGTGATCTAATGGTTGGAATGAAAAAGAAATTAGTATAATATGTATTATTTAAGAACACAATGAGGCAATCATTTATTACTAGGCAGCGTACAGAAGTCTTTTACACATTAGATGTACTAAAGTGGCTTAGACAGATTGATAAATGTGGAACATAAGGTTTTCACGTCTAAAGTGGATTTGTGAAACTTTAAATAAAAAGTTACTAAAAAAATGCAAATTAGGAAAGTATGTTTTATCCTGGACTAAGAGGGACTGTAGTTGCTTAACTACAGCAACTTTTACAGCAACTATTATCAACTTTTTGAAAGGTTGCATTTTATAAATATGTCTACTACATCTGGAATTAGTTTTTACATTCCTACAAAGTTTGAAATTTGGTGCAGATGAGACAACAGACCAAAACTTATGTAACTGCAATAATACTGTCAGGATCAGTGGTGGTGGATCCTCTGGACCACCGTGGACAATGACATAAGCCGATAAGTCTAAGTGGCACCCGGGGTTCACCAGAGCCCGCCGCAAAGCGGGTTGGACTTGCTGTGGCGCGGTACCACCAGGTCGTTCCACAGTTACAACTTTGTCTGTGGTGGTGGCGAAGGGGAGGTACAGAATAGGTAGAAGCGTGTTCGGGGACAGGCAGAAGGTCAGGACTGGCAGCACAGGATCCAAGTCAGGGACCTAGCAGAAGGTTAGGACTGGCAACACAGAAGCGAGGTCAGGAACGGAATCGAGGTCACAACATAAATTCAGAACAATGGCACAGGGCATCAGGAATAAGCTTTCTCTAAGGCTATGAGGCACAAAGATCCAGCAGGGAACACAGAAAGAGGCCGGCTATTTAACAGAATTGGCAGCTGGACAGTTCCCATTATCGGCGTGGTGGTCTTTTAATTTTACAGAGCCGGTATGCACACATCCCCATCTCCCAGGGTGAATGGGATGGGAATGCCTAAGGAAGAACAATAGAATACATTCTTATTGCCCATCAGTATGCTACATGCAGTGATTTACTGAGGCTTCTTAAACCCACCAGATAAAACTATTCTGGGACCCAAGGTCCATCAAGCCCTAGGAAATACATCCTAGTAGCCTCCAAATTGGGTTTTCTTCTACTGGATCCCCAAAGCCCCTAGTTGTTTGAAGCCTTTGTACACAGGAGGATACTTATGATTAGATATGTTAAAGATCATCACAACGAGGCACATAATGAATCTGAGACACTCTATTCTTCTTCTTTGAAAGCACAGAAGACTTGTATTGACCTTGCAGCCGTTCATTTTGACTGATCTTTCATACATTTTGTGCTGCAATTGAGAGGTGGTTGTGGAGTTATCCCTGGCTGTGCACTCAAACACATGAGATGGGCCTATACACTTTTCAAGAATAAAGAAGGTTCTACTGTGTGGAACACTGGGGCCAATTCTCCTCTTCTTTTGGGACAAAAAACTTTCTCTATGGGGATAGCTCTCATGATGGAGAATGACCAAAACGATTGCAAGCAACCAAAATGTTTGAAGAAAAAACTTGTAGCTTAGGTGTGGTAAATTGCATGTAATTCTGTAAATCACATTATTACTACTGCAATTAAAATGAGATTTAATTTTATTTCTGTTGGTAATTTTGTGTATATGTTTACATATGGCACATCTGGAGGAACCACATCTTGAGCTCCCAGAAGTGTCCACGCCACATATGTGTCAAACATAACTCACTATGCCCAACATGACACAAATTTCTGCACTTGACACATTTATAATGCAGAGTCCAACCCTATGTTAAAGGTGCACCAAAAAAAAGTTGGTGCACTCTGTCCGGGATGTCCGGTGTGTACCAGATCCACACAGAATGGACGCCACAATTCCTGAATCTGGCGCACCCTGTGCAGTTTGCACTGTTTTTGATAAATGTGCTCCAGTTGGAATGGTAGAATGTTGAGGTTGTGGATATAAAATGGTAAGTTTGATGATTTCTTTATAGTCTGAATTATAGGTACTAAATGTGTGTAAGTAGTTATGCTCAAGCTAATCTGCTTTGCTCTTGTGAAATATGTTCCACATGTAAAGGTGTAGCATTTAATAAAGTATTTTCAGACATGGATCTTGAAACAACTTGGCATAATTTTTTATGAAGAAAAACTAAATAGTAAGTTGAATATTTTGTCCTTGAAATAGTGTTTTAAAGAGGCTACGTCTGCAAAAGATCCTTTCCAATTTATGAGACAATCGTCAATGTAATGATTAGATCATGTAATGTGAGTGTAGAAAGGGTTTTATTTCTAATTAATGTGTCTTTATTGTCAGTTTTTGCAGCATAAAGGGTGTAAGAAAAAGGTGGGAGAGGGGAGTATGTAACATAATGAAAAAACTGAACAGCCCACAAACAATTGTGCAGGGAAATCAATAAGAAATATGTAAAAAAAAACTGTATCATTTGACCACCCACTATGTTTATTGAGCTAGGGGAGGGAGTACCAAGGGAAGAGGTTAAGGAGAAGAGCAAGTGGGGAAATATTAAAAGAAATGGTCAAACAGGCTGTGATCTTCTCTATGGCTACACAAAAAGCGGGTGATCCCTTAAAAGTTATTCAAGGTTTCCAGATTAAAAGATTTTAAAAGAGCCATAACCTTCTGCCATCAGTTCCTCCATCTTACTGAGATGGGGCCAGGGAGAAGAGATGGCAAGCCCTGCTTGGGGCAGACTGTGTAGCCGCTCATTTGTTCATAAATATAAAAAAATTGTCAAAGAGATTGTAACCCTGAACAGCTCCTCTACATGTGCAGGTTAGTTCCTCTCTCAGCATCCAGTATCCACAAAAAGTCCCTGTGCAGCCTACAATCAATTGTCAAACAGATGCCACGGTTCTCCTTGTCAACAGGATGTGTCTCCAATGATGCTTGGATTCTGTCGGAGTGTGGATTAAATACAGCCCTGTTACATGAAAAATGGTAATACCCAGTTGTCAATTAATTATAGTAAAACGATTGCAGCATAACAAACGATTAGGTGACATCAGGCAAGGTACTTTAATCAACCAAGATTATAGTACAGTTAGTCACTTCACACAATGACATGTAGTTAGGTCTTGGTAGGTCTAGAAGTCATTGATGGTTTAATTCCTTACCGATAAAACAACTCTGCTGTAGACTGTTTCTCCTAATATATAATTGTCCTCATTTAATGTAATATTTACTAGTATCCAGTCTCCTTTACTCTGAAAGGTCTCTTTTGACACTTTATACGAATTTGTAGAGTTTGAATATGAGACAAAGATGATGTCAGAATCTGAAAAGAAAAAGTGTCTTGACTTTTTAAAAATCACTAATTATATGTTTCAGTAACTGCATATGTTGCAAAATGTGCTATATTAATAATGTTTTTGGTGAACCAAGAACTGCTTCTATCATTATGTACAACTTCATAAAATATATCATGTCAGAAGGTTAAACACAATATTAAAATCACTGGTCAGATCACACATGGAATATTTTATACAATTTTGGGCACTAGTGTAGTATGTGAATACAGTATATATTTGAACGGAAATGAACAACAGCTGGATTTAATGGATTAAGCACAGAACATCAGCACCAAACTGTAATATGAATTACACTTCGATGTGGTTGTTTTCCAGGGTAACAGGGACTCAAGACCATATTTTACTTTGATGCGACCAAGTCCAATTCGTGGCACTGTGCATTGTTAGTGTGCATGTAACTCAAGAATTAGATGTTTATTAACCATTCAAAAATATTCAGAGATACATCTTTTTGGCTCCAAAGTTATTTTGGAGCAGAACAAATTACAGGCATTTGCATCAATAACTTTCTTCAGTCCAAAGAAGAATAATATTGATTTGAATGAAATTTGTCTTTTGTTCATTCAGTTTGAATTTTTGTTAATAAAGAAACATAAACTAAATTTCATATTAAATGACATTTTATATTTTGTATTCTTACTTTGCTACTTTTTAAAATAAAACTGAAAAGTTTTGATGCACCAGGGGACATTTATCAATAGATATTTACAAGAATGGAGGAGTCTAGCACAATAGCTACTAACTGTCCTGTGCAAATGCATCACAGCACAGACAGTCCCACATAATTGATCTGCCTCTTGGCCAGTCCATGCAGCCCTTCTCGCAGCACAGGATGGAGGAATTTATCATATGCCAACGCTTCTGCCACACTACTCCTGAAATGGTGGATACATAAAGAGGCATAGGTCAGGCCTGGCGTAGTTGTGAGTAAAACCCTGAAAACCTCATGCCTGCACACTTGCTTCCCTCCACACCCACATGGCACGGAGGTTGCAAAAATATGTACAGAAACTGCCATAGAAGCACTGGTAATGTCCCCTGATGTTTCAACCTCAAAAACTATTTTAAGATGGCAGGTCTAATTTGTGGTCTCGTTTAGTGATGAGTATATAACTCAACCGTAAAGGTTTGGCTCAATCAACCCTCCCCCTTAGTTATGCACATCACTGATTGCCGGTAACTTTTTAAAAATGCTGCTGGCAAAGTCGCTAGCCATTAAGTTGCTGTGGCAGGGCACTCGCCATTTTGGGGAGGATCATCGCTAATTGGTGCTTCGCGATGATGTCCGGGTCCTCCATTTTAGTGGTCTGCTCATCTGTCACTGCACGACTTCTGAATCATCTTTCTTCTATATAATGTTTGACCTTAAATTGTTAGAACTTATTGGAAGAGGGGGGAAAGTTGATAGCAATTCCAAGAATGAGTGTCAATTGCTAATGTCTTTTTAACTGTGCCTGAATACTGCAATTAGCAGACTTTTCCAAAACTTCTGCTACAGGGACATACTTGCTGATGATCAGTTAAAATCATCAGCACCTGGATGCTAAATACCCCCTCTTAAGGGACATCTAAAGCACCAGGATTAAGGATTTTTTAAAAACCAGCACACTTTAAAACCCGGTTTCGTCGACCGCCCGCCATGTATTCATGCGGCAGTTGCTTCCAATGCATGGAGAGGGCTCGCTGGCCGAGCCCTCTCCATAGCCGGTAAGTCTCTGCTGGCATATGCCAAGCAAAGCTTACCGTTAAGCCCCTCGATCCCGCGTACACTCCCACGAAGAACCCCGAAGCTACTCACTCCGGTTAACCCCTTCATTACAGGTGCTATCAGCACATTTGAATGTATGAGGATTTAAAATCCCATATCTGCATACTGTAGTTGGCAAGTTCTATTGTAGGATCGATCAGACAACCTAGGGTTACGTACGCCTATGTAAGTCTGAAAAATAGTAACAAATAAAATAAAAAAAAGTAAACAAATAATTATAACTAAAAAAACCTACAAATTCAAATCACCCCCCTTTCCCTAGAACTGATATAAATATAATAAACGTAAAAATCATAAACACATTAGGTATCGCCGCACTCGAAAATGCCTGATCTATCAAATATATGACGGTTTTTCACTGCGTTTTACCCCCGTAACGGAAAATCGCGTCCAAGTCAAAACTGGCGACTTTTTTGTCCATTTAAAAAAAAAATTAAAAATCATATAAACGTGATTCAAAAGGTTGTACAGTCCTTAAAATAATATCATTTGAAAACATCATCAAAATTCGCAAAAGATGACACCACACCCCAACTCCATACACGAATATGGAAAAGTTTCTAATAAGCCAAGAAGACGGCAAAATAAAAAAAAATTTTGTTCATGAGGATTTTAAATTTTTGTAATGTATGAAAACATTATAAAACCTATACAAGTTTGGTATCCCTGTAAGCGTACTGCGGCCAGAGAATAACGTAGATGCGTCATTTGTGGCTGAAAGTGAAAGCCGTAATATTCAAGCCACAAGAATTACGACACAATGCCGTTTTTTTCATCACCATTTTCCAACACACTGCATTTGGGAATTTTTTTTCCCCGCGTTCCGCCCCAGTACATGGCAGTGAATATTCCATGTATCACTATGAATGCAATTTGTTTGCACAAACGACCATCACATAGCGTTTTACGTTGTAAAATAAAAAGTTTAGATTTTTTGAAGGTGGGATGAAAAATGGAAATGAAAAACCGGGAAAGGGCCCGGTCCTTAACCGGTTAATGTTGTTTGTGTCCCCCCTTTGGCAGATCAGCTCTTCGTTATAGCTTCTATTCCCCTGAGTTTTACCACTGGCTTATTTAAAATCATGCAAATGAGGCTGAGTCGGCTACAGGCTCCTTAGCTTGTTGGTCAATGGAGCCTGGGCTCCTTGTTAGTTGCTATATTTTTCGGTCTTCTTAGGGTCTTTTTCTTAAAAACAAGGGCACAGCTAAGATCCTGTATTATTTGATATCATACTTATTTTTGTCATATATGCAATGTGATGATAGGGGGTGGATGTTGGATCTTAGTACATTAAAGATTTTAATAAAACTGTATTTATTGAAAAACCTATTCTGTGTGTTCTATTGCAACTGTAATTGGGGGTGGTACCTTAACTGGTGCCTCTGGACCCTTTTCCATGAACAGCTAAATCCTGTTAGAGCAGCATCCGGCCAGAGGGGGATACACCAGTTGTAGTGTGGCTTTTGGTTTACAGCCTTCATACTGGTGGTAGAATGTCCTAATATTATGAGAATGCAGTATGGATGTAGTGAGGTTTAGGTGTGGGGTTTTTTTATTATGTTGCAATGCAATAGCAAGCTCCGGGATGGGGCTCAATTTTGAATTGCATATGCATGTTCCAATACCACACTCACATGTTTTGCATTGTTTAAATGCAAGACGAGGGTGCTGGTTACCAATCACACTATGATCGACTGTTATTTAAACAAACCCCTTCCCGCCTATAGCTTTTCTGCTGTTTTCCGTTTTTGTCTTTCCAACTTCAAAATTCCAGAACTGTTTTAATTTTCCATTACGAAGCGTATAGGGGCTTATTTTCTGCTAATAAATTGTACTTGCTAAAAACCCGGTTTTATTATTGAGCAGAAGCTGTCTGCTTTTTGTAGCATGTCAAATAGACGTGCCTAAATCTTATAATAAAACCTATAGCTTTACACCTATGTCCTTTTAACAACTAACTCATTTTTGGACTTCACATTTGTTGAATATATGTATCATAATAATCCAGAATTAAACAGGACATTTTGTTGTTACAAAACCTGGATAATTATAGGAACCGAAAGACATATTACAAGTCTGTCTGTCAACCGGAAATTTGAAAGTTATATTGCAACGAAGTTACTAGTCTCATCCTTTTAAAATCAAATCACATATCCATCGAATAAATTAAGCTGAAGAGAAAAGACGTGATTTTATTCTTCTGTTCAGTCCTAGAAAGATAATTATACTACTACGAAACAAATATTACGATCAGTTAAAGGTTATTTAAATCTTTTGAGTACATAAGCAACTCAGGCCAGCAGGAACAATTGTGTATTAAACTTAAACTTTTCATTTTATTTATCTTTATTTTCATTGAAAAATGTAATTTTACAGTATTTAAATATTTAAAGTAATAATATATATAGATATATATAATAGTATATATATGTATATATATATATATATATAATAGATATCCACTTTAACTAATTTCCTTTGGGTTTCAAACCATATGGTGCTCTGTTTTCATAGTTCAGATCCAAAAGCTTATCTCCTTGTAGGGCTGTAAACCAAATACTGCTGAAATGGTTCTGTGTATATGTTTTAAAGTGTACTGGTCAGTACCGATGCTCCCATCTAATGTGCACCGCAATTCTAGTTTTAATGATGCCTATGTTTTGTAAGGAGCAGGTTATTTACACGCAGCGCATTGCGGTAAAGCACATTTAAAACTGCCCAGAAATGTTAACCAGGACTCATATTTAGTGTGGGATCTCACAAAGTAGGGAAAAACATATCTCCTATAGTGGCTGAATTTCTTGGCCAAAAACTAGGGCTAGCCAATTTTTCATATGTCAAAGTAAAGCCTTGGTATATTCAGAAGATGGCTTTTATTATACTTATGACCTGTTATATATTGGCATGTATAATCAATGGGAAAGTGACTTGATTATACAGTTTCTTTGGATTTTCGGTATGTAGATTATATCACTATTCAAAAAGTCCCTTGTCACTTGGATTGTAAATTTTCATTTCAATTGTACGGTAAATGTTCATTTCATTTATTTGTTCATTTTAAGTTTTGTTTGTTACATCCTCTATAGAGGTTTTTTGGCAATGTTTTTTGTATCGTATTTCTTGATGCATATTGTTGTTTTGGCTCTTATAAATGATCCTAAAGGTGTTCGCCCATGAAAGAAAATTCTCAGATTTATCCCCTAGTGATGTTAACACAATAAAGCTAAGTTTTACAACCTTTACTGCAGAGACTTCTAAGCGTCACATTATGAATTAGAGATGATTGAACCTACATACTCGTTCCGGTTGTGCTCCGTTCGGGCATTATAGCATACTCGCAACTGCTCCGGTGCTCGACGAGTGTTTCGCCCGCTCGAGAACATGTCATCTTGCGACGTTAGATTTTGGGGCGGCCAGGAACATGAGCCAGTCAGACAAGCCAGGAGACCTGCAGTACCCCCATCATCAATGTCCCTTATATGTCATAGCAGTGGGGTTGGTTGCCTGATTAGGTGACCCTGGAATAGACTAGCCCTGCCCACGCGCTGCTCGGATCATTCTCTAATCTGGAGCCGTTAGGGAAGAGCTGCTGCTGTCAGGATAGCGTTAATAGGGTGCTAAGTAGATTGAATTGTTAGGCAGAGTGATTTCTAACAAAGACCTTACTGCTAGGCAGGAGTGATTCTCCAAGAAAAACCCAACACCTTTGGTTAGGGTCTACATGTAACGTTTTTCAAAAGTTAAAGTGACACACTCAGTCATCAGAGCACGAAATCCTTTTGTGTGCAGTCACTGTCAGTGAAACTATCCATATGCAATCATCTGTGTGTGGCTGCTGTCTGATTTCTTTTTCACGTTTTGTTCTATAAAAAAAAACAAAAACCCACAAAAAACCCGTTGTCAGACAGTGGTAAGTTGTGTGTCATGGGCAGGAGTCCGAGGGGGAAGCAGACTGAGTGATCGTAAGATGATGAGGTGAAGACCCAAGCTGGTTTGATAGACGCGGGTGACACAATGTTCGTGATCGGAGGCGATCCTATTTCAGAACAGGTTGAAGAGGCAGTGGTGGGGCCAGACAGAATGCAGGCCAGACTGGTGCATCAGCGCCAATGTTTCACATGTGAAGCTTCGTGGCAGGGCTGATTTTCTGAGTCAGGAAGTTCTTTAAAGAACAACCGGATGACCAACGGACTGTGTGTGCACCTGTGCCACACCAGGAATCATCGGGGTTCCCCCAGTACTAGCTTAACCACCACCATAATGTCAGACACTATGAATGCTAAACACCCCTCCTCAAATGGAGCCAAGGAAGGCCGGCACCCCGGCCGCGTCCACCACTGCTCTTTCCCCTCCCCTGGCTCATTGCTGTCTCTGCTAGTCAGCCCCCTGCCCAGGACCCCGGCACAAACCCCTCCCGGGCGAAAAAAACACACCTCGCGCCTCCACGTCCTCCACAGCGTCCACAAATTGGGTCCCCTCCATGCGCAGCGTCCAAAATCAAGCACATATCCATCCGAATAAAGTAAGCTGAAGAGAAAAGACTGTGATTTATCTTCTGTGTCAGTCCTAGAAAGATAAATATACAGTTACTACGTACAAATATTACAGATCAGTTAAAGGTTATTTAAATCTTTTGATTAAGATTAATCATCAGCAACCAGGCAAGCATGGAAAAATTAGTGTATTAAAACTTCATTTTATTTAATCTTTATTTTCATTAAAAATGTAATCTTTACAGTATTTAAATATTTAAAGTATATATATACCGTATATACTCGTGTATAAATCGAGATTTTCAGCACAAAAAATGTGCTGAAAAACCTCGCCTCGGCTTATACACGAGTCAAAGATAAAAATAAATACATTAATACTCACCCTCCGGTGTCCCCGATGTTCACAGCACAGACAGTCCCACATAATTGATCTGCCTCTTGGCCAGTCCACGCAGCCCTTCCCGCAGCACAGGATGGAGGAACTGATGTTTCAAACTCAAAACTATTTTTAAGATGCAGGTCTAAATTTGTGGTGGTTAGTGATGAGTATAACTCAACCGGAAAGGTTTGGCTCAAATCAACCTCCCCCTTAGTTAATGCCATCATTGATTGCCGAGGTTAACTTTTTAAATGCTGCTGGCAAAGTCGCTAGCCATTGAAGTTGCTGTGGCAGGGCACCGCCATTTTGGGGAGGATCATCGCTAATTGGTGCTCTCCGATGATGTCACGGGTCTCCAATTTTAAGTGGTCTGCTCATCTGCACTACTTCTGAATTATCTTTCTTGCTATATAATGTTGACCTTTAAATTGTTAGGAACTTATTTGATAGCAATTCCAAGAATGATGTTCATTGCTAATGTCTTTCCTACTGTGCCTGAATACTGCAGATTAGCAGACTTCCAAAACTTCTGCTACAGGGACGTACTTGCTGATGATCAATTAAAATCATCAGCACCTGGATGCTAAATACCCTCTTAAAGGACATCTACCACCAGGATTAAGGATTTTAAACCAAGCACACTTTAACCGGTTCGCGACCGCCCGCCATGTATTCATGGCGGCAGTTGCGTTCCAATGCATGGAGAGGGCTCGCGGGCCGAGCCCTCTCCATAGCCGGTAAGTCTCTGCTGCATATTGCAGCAAAGGCTTACCGGTAACACCCGCGATCCCGCGTAACACTCACGAAGACCCGAAGCTACTCCGGGTTAACCCCTTCATTACAATGTGCTATCAGCACATTGTAATGTATGAGGAGTTAAAATCCCCATATACTGCCATACTGTAGTATGGCAGTATATGGTAGGATCGATCAGACAACCTAGGGTTAAAGTACCCTAGGAAGTCTGAAAAATAGTAAAAATAAAAATAAAAAAAAGTAAAAAAAAAAATTATAATAAAAAAACCTAAAAATTCAAATCACCCCCCTTTCCCTAGAACTGATATAAATATAAATAAACAGTAAAAATCATAAACACATTAGGTATCGCCGCATCCGAAAATGCCTGATCTATCAAAATATAATAACGGTTTTTCATATACTACTGGGGGCTGGCTGTATACTACATGGGGGCTGGTTGGCTGTATACTACATGGGGGCTGGCTGTATACTACACCCTCGGCTTATACTCGAGTCAATAGGTTTTCCCAGTTTTCGGTGGTAAAATTAGGGGTCTCGGCTTATACGGTATATACTTTAACTCATTTCTTTGGTTTCAACCATATGGTGCTCTAGTTTTCATAGTTAAGATCCAAAAGGCTTATCTCTTTTGTAGGGCTGTAACCAAATCTTCAACTCTTTTTGGGTAGAACACTCATTCTCATGAAGTATCACCATTGTGTATTTATTTACTGTGTCTTGATACTGCTGAAATGTTCTGTGTATAACTATTAATGTTTAAAGTGGACTGGTCAGGACGTGCTCCCAAAATGTGCACCCCAATTCTAGTTTTAATGCTGCCTATGTTTTGTAAGGAACAGGTTATTTACATGCAGCGCCCAGAAGTGTTAACCAGGACTCATATTTATGCGTTGATCTAAACAAATTGGGAAAAAGCATATCTCCTAGAGTGGCTGAATTTCTTGCCAAAATAGGGCAGCCAATTTTCAATATGTCAAAAGTAAAGTCCTGGTATAATATCAGAAGATGTCTTTTTATAATCTGTATGACCTGATTATATTGGCATGTATAATCAATGGGAAAAGTGGCTTGATTTACAGTTTCTTTGGATTTTCTGTATGTAGATATATCACTATGCAAAAGTCCTTGTCTAGCTTTGGATTGTAAATTTTCATTATAAATTGTAAATTTTCATTTCATTTATTTGTTCATTTTAAGTTTCGTTTGTTACATCCTCTATAGTATAGGTTTTTGGCAATGTGTTGGTATTGTATTTCTTGAGTGCATATGTGTTTGGCTCGTATAAATTATCCCTTAGAGGTGTTCGCCCATGAAAGAAAATTCTCATATTTCAATCCCCTAGTGATGTTAACACAATAAAGATAATTTTTAACCCTTTACTGCAGAGACTCTCTAAGCAGACACATTATGATTAGAGATGAGTGAACATACTCGTCCGAGCTTGATGCTCGTTCGAGCATTAGCATACTCGCAACTGCTCGGTGCTCGGACGAGTATTTCGCCCGCTCGAGAAAATGTCATCTTGCGACGTTTAGATTTTTGGCGGCCAGGAACAGAGCCAGTCACAAGCCAGGAGACTCTGCAGTACACCCAGCATCACATGGTACACTTATATGTCAATAGCAGTGGTTGGTTGACCTGATTAGGTGACCCTGGAATAGACTAGCCCCTGCCCGCGCTGCTCGGATCATTCTCTATCTGGATGCCGTTAGGGAAAGAGCTGCTGCTGGTCAGGGATAGCGTTAGGGTGCTAGTAGATTATTGTTAGGCAGGAGTGATTCTACAAGAACCTTACTGCTAGGCAGGAGTGATTCTCCAAGAACCCAACAGCCTTTGTTAGGGCTACATTAACGTTTTTCAAAAGTTAAAGTGACACACTCAGTCACAGCACAAAATCCTTTTGTGTGCTGTCACTGTCAGTGAAACTATCCATAGCAATCATCTTCTGTGGCTGCTGTCTGATTTCTTCTGCACGTTTTGTTCTATAAAAAAAAACAAAAACACACAAAAAAAACACCGTTGTCAGACAGTGGTGAAGTTGTTGTCAGGGCAGGAAGTCCGAGGGGGGAGCAGACTGAGTGATCGGAAGATGATGAGGTGAAAGACCCAAGCTGGGTTGATAGACCGGGTGAACACAATGTTCGTGAGACGGAGGCGAGTCCTATTCAAGAACAGGTTGGAAGAGGCAGTGGTGGGGCCAGACAGAGAGGCAGGGCCAGAGCTGGTGCATCAGCGCCAAATGTTTCACATAGTGAAGCTTCCGTGGCAAGGGCTAGATTTTCTGAAGTCAGGAAGTTCTTTAAAGAAACAC
Source organism: Engystomops pustulosus (assembly GCA_019512145.1). Classification (NCBI taxonomy): domain Eukaryota; kingdom Metazoa; phylum Chordata; class Amphibia; order Anura; family Leptodactylidae; genus Engystomops; species Engystomops pustulosus. Next base: position 31,514 of record WNYA01000667.1, read on the forward strand.
CGGATGACCAACGGACTGTGGTGTGCAACCTGTGCCACACCAGGATCAGCAGGGGTTCCACCAGTACTAGCTTAACCACCACCAGTATGTGCAGACATATGAATGCTAAACACCCCTCTCAATGGAACCAAGGCCGTTCACCTCCGGCCGCGTCCACCACTGCTCTTTCCCCTGTGTCATTTGCTGTCTCTGCTAGTCAGCCCCCTGCCCAGGACCCCGGCACAAACACCTCCCGGGCGAAAAAACACACCTTCGCCTCCACGATCCTCCACAGCGTCCACCAATGTCTCCATGCGCAGCGTCCAGCTCTCTATACCACAGACGCTGGAGCGCAAGAGGAAATACAGTTGCACCCATCCCCACTCCCAAGCCCTCAACGTCTACATCTCCAAATTACTCAGCCTGGAGATGCTTCCCTATAGGCTGGTAGAGACCGAGGCCTTTTGCAACCTCATGGTGGCGGCCGCCCCTCAGTATTCGGTCCCCAGCCGCCACTACTTTTCCCGATGTGCCTTCCCAGCCCTGCACCAGCACGTGTCAGACAACATCATCCGTGCCCTGACCAATGCCGTTTCGGACAAGGTCCACCTAACCACGGACAGGTGGATGAGTGCTGCCGGGCAGGGCCACTGTATATTGCTGACGGCACATTGGGTTAACTTGGTGGAGGCTAGGACTGAGTCTGACCCATAGACTGCTGACACCGAGGATTGCGAGGCCTACCTCGGTCCAGGTCTCTCAGGCCTACTATGCCTCCTCCTCCTCCCACCCCTCCTCCACCTCCTCCTCTGAATTACCATCCGTGGGCATGGTGCCATCAGTCGGTAGCTCTAGGCACAGCAGCAGTGCTGTCGCTAAGTGATAGCAGGCGGTGCTCAAACTGCTGAGCCTAGACGATTAAAAGGCACACCGCCCAAGAGCTATTACAGGGCATCACAGCTCAGACCGATCTGTGGCTGGCACCGCTGAACCTGAAGCCAGGCATGGTTGTGTGTGACAATGGCCGTAACCTGGTGGCAGCTCTGCAACTCGGCAGACTGACACATGTGCCATTCCTGCCCCATGTGTTAAATCTCATAGTTCAGTGGTTCCTCAAGTCATACCCCCATTTGTCTGATTTGCTCACGAAGGTGTGCCGTATCTGTGCGCATTTCAGAAAGTCCAGCACAGATGCTGCCACTCTCAGGGCAGCGCCGCCTCCATCTGCCCGCTCACTGACTGTTGTGCGATGTGCCCACAAGGTGGAATTCAACATTAACCATGTTATGCAGAGTTTACCAGCAGCGCAGAGCGATTGTAGACTGCCAGATGTCAACTTCCACCAGAACTGGTAAGTCTCGGCAGAGTAGGTCTGATCTTTACAGAAAGATGGTGAGGGAGTACGTAGCTGACCATACTAGTGTCGTAAATGATCACACAGCTCCCTACAACTACTGGGTTTCAAAGCTGGACATGTGGCCCGAACTGGCGCTGTACGCATTGGAGGTTCTTGACTGCCCTGCCGCTAGCGTGTTGTCAGAGCAGGTTTTCAGTGCAGCTGGTGGCATCATTACCAATAAGCGTACACGCCTGTCGACTGACAGCGCTGACAGGCTGACGCTTATCAAGATGAATAAAACCTGGATTTCTCATGATTTCCATTCTCCATCAGGTGAAAGCAGCTCAACCTGAATAATTCTCATGCATGCACTCCTCCTCCTCCTCATTCTCCTCCTCTTTGTACACTAAAGCAGAGGTAACTGGCTATTTTTTGCCAGGGCCAACTGGCTCTAGCTATTGTACTCTATGTATTTAATTTTTCTGGAGGGCCACCTACATGGTCCTCTGTTTTAAACAATTTTTTGGACTGCCACATACAGGCACTCAATCTATTTAATTTTTCTGGAGGGCCACCTACCTACTCCTCTGTTTTGAAAACTTTTTTGGACTGCCACATACAGGCACTATCCAAATTTAATTGTCTCCATAGCAGCCTCCACACGTCATCTCCATAGCTGCCTCCAAAAGTCGTCCACATAACTGCCTCCATACATCGTCCCCTTAGCAAATGAGCTGTGTCAGGCAGAACTTTGGGTTGTTTTAACAGCTTCCACATTAAAGTTGTTAACTTTGTCGCCACCCTGTTGTGTTATCCACAAAATATACTGCCAAACTTTTATCACTTACCAATATTATTTCTGTTTACGTTCCCCTCCCCCGCCATAACCAGGCCAATTACTTATAAGAACAGTACTACACTTGATCTTATACAAAAGGTTCTTAGAAGTGCTGTTTGTAGCCCCCGCCTGCTTTGCAGGGGTCAGAGGCCGTGGTCCTGGGCGGGGTGAGACACCACCTGCTGATGAGGGAGCAGGGGAATGCCGCAGAGCTACATTCCCTAGCTTCATGTCTCAAGTTACTAGGACTCGTGGTAGAGCACTGTTGAGGCCAGAACAATGCGAACAGGTGATGTCGTGGATTGCGGACAATGCTTCTAGCCATTTGTCCACCAGTCAGTCTTCTACGCAGTCCACCCATGTTACCCAAGTGAGCACTCCTCCAGCTCCTCCACCTCAACCTCCTTCCCCCAGTCTGCCCCCTCCCAGGAAAATTTGGCATTTGAACCAACATACTCTGAGGAACTGTTTTCTGGACCCTTCCCAGAGTCACAAACCACTTGTCCAGTTGCTGCTGAGCTCTTTCCCGATGCCCAGGTTTTCCACCGGTCCCAGTCTGTGGGTGATGATGACCTTCTTGATGTAGTGGAAGAAGTGTGTAAAGCGGTGTCGGACGATGAGGAGACACGGTTGTCAGACAGTGGTGAAGTTGTTGTCAGGGCAGGAAGTCCGAGGGGGTGCAGATTCAGGGATCGGAGGATGATGAGGTGACAGACCCAAGCTGGGTTGATAGGCCGGGTGAACACAGTGCTTGTGAGATGGAAGCGAGTCCTATACCAGAACAGGTTGGAAGAGGTAGTGGTGGGGCCAGACAGAGAGGCAGGGCCATAACTGGTGCATCAGCGCCAAATGTTTCACGTGGTGAAGCTTCCGTGGCGAGGGCTAGATTTTCTGAAGTCTGGAGGTTCTATAAAGAAACACTGGATGACTGAAAGACTGTGGTGTGCAACCTTTGCCACAAAACCAAGAAATTGATCCAGCTCAAATCCAATTGTAGCAGCATAAAATGGTTCGTTTATTTAGTCCATTGTTAAAAGAGACATGGGAAACAGTACAAAATCCAACGCGTTTCAGACGCTCACGGCGTCCTTAGTCATGGATAAAAAGACATTTCAACACACTGGTATTTAAATGAACAAAATCATGTCATGTGACAAATGAACCCTCCTCCGTAGGGAGGGGAGGTTCAATTAGGATGGCCAACAGCTGGTGTGTGTAAAACACCGTCATGGGGCTGTGCGGCCAATCATATCCCCCAGGGGAGTGGTCAGAAAGTCAAGCCACGCGGCGGACAACGTCGTCATGGCAACCATCAACCACTCCGCTACAGATAGAATGCGGCGAGGGATCAATGTCGCATGAGGAATAAAAAGAAAGGTAAGTTTGATTGCAATAATGGGATCAAAACGATCTGAAAAAAGGTTATTGATACCAAATATACCAAATGCGACATTGAGGATATAAAAATAGACATGAAGGCATTTTATAACAAAACATATGAAGAATATGTGATAAAACCAATCATTCTCTGGCTGAATTAAGCAGGTATGACGGGAAGGAAACAGAATACAATCTCAATGTATACACAAGGATAGACAAAGGTTAATAATGAAGCATAATTTCATTTCTAATATTCATGCCACAAGGTGACATGGAATTCAGTTGCATGATCCAAAAGGCCTCACGGTCTAGTAGTAATCTCCTAACGTCACCTCCTCTTTTAGGGATTGTAACTTTTTCTATCGCAAAGGCTGTGAAATTACAGGTGCGTTTCTGGTGAACATCTCTGAAATGGGTTGAAGCTCCACTTATATTACGCAAGTCTGATCCTGAAATGTCGTTCAGGTGCTCCACAATTCTAGTTTTGAATTTGCGTGTGGTACAACCAACATAGAGAATGTTACATTCGATGCATTGTATTATGTAAACAACATTGTAACTGTTGCATGTTAAATGATGTCTAATGAGGTAAGTATTTTTCTGTGAGGTGTCATGAAATGACTTGGTGGGTTTGATGTATGTGCAACATTTGCAACGTCTTGAACTGCAACGAAAAAAGCCTTGGTTCTGTAACCAGGATCTCTGAGGAAGTTGTTCATTAATCAATGAGGGGGAAAGAATGTTGCCTAATGTGCAACCTCTACGTGCAACAAATTTGCAACCATCTTTGAGGATGTGTTCAATTTTGTTATCATCAAGTAAGAGAGGGAGATGTTTTGAGACAATGTGTTTTATGTTTTGAAATTGTAAGCTGTGCTGAAGAGAGAGTACCGGTGTGTCTATGTGTCTAGTATTGGTGTTACTATGTTGTTCACGGTTCAGTAAAGTATTGCGGTTTTTGTTATTGGCAATACGTTTTGCTCTGTCGAGTGTCCACCGGGGATAACCTCTGTGGTTTAGTCTGTTGGAGATTTGTGTGGTTTCCAGCTGAAAATCAATATCAGAACTGCAGTTTCTCCTACTTCTAACCATTTCTCCAACAGGTATGGCTTTTGTTGTATGTTCTGGATGGTGACTGGAGTAATGCAAAATGGTATTACCCGCTGTGGGCTTCCTGAATGTGGATGTAGTGATTGGAGCATTAGCCTCACCTCGCAGTCTCAGATCTAGAAACGTAACTTCACTCGAATGAGAATAATGAGTAAATCGACTGAGGGATCAGAGGGTGATGAGGTGACAGACCCAAGCTGGGTTGATAGGCCGGGTGAACACAGTGCTTCTGAGACGGAGGCGAGTCCTATAGCAGAACAGGTTGGAAGAGGCAGTGGTGGGGCCAGACGGAGAGGCAGGGCCAGAGCTGGTGCATCAGCGCCAAATGTTGCCCGTAGTCAAGCTCCCGTGGCGAGGGCTAGATTTTCAGAAGTCTGGAGGTTCTTTAAAGAAACACCGGATGACCGACGGACTGTGGTGTGCAACCTTTGCCACACCAGGATCAGCAGGGGTTCCACCACTACTAGCTTAACCCCCACCAGTATGCGCAGGCATATGAATGCTAAACACCCCACTCAATGGAACCAAGGCCGTTCACCTCCGGCCGGGTCCACCACTGCTCCTTCCCCTGTGTCATTTGCTGCCACTGCTAGTCAGCCCCCTGCCCAGGACCCCGGCACAAACACCTCCTGGGCAAAAACCACACCTTCGCCTCCACGATCCTCCACAGCGTCCACCAATGTCTCTATGCTCAGCGTTCAGCTCTCTAAACCCCAGATGCTGGAGCACAAGAGGAAATACAGTGCAACCTACCCACACGCCCAAGCCCTCAATGTCCACATCTCCAAATTCCTGAGCCTGGAGATGCTGCCCTATAGGCTGGTAGAGACCGAGGCCTTTTGCAACCTCATGGAGGCGGCCGCCCCTCGGTATTTGGTCCCCAGTCGCCACTACTTTTCTCGATGTGCCGTCCCAGCCCTGCACCAGCACATGTCAGACAACATCACCCATGCCCTGACCAACGCCGTTTCTGACAAGGTCCACCTGACCACCTAACCACGGACACGTGGACGACTGCTGCTAGACATGGCCACTATATGTCGCTGACGGCACATTGGGTTAACTTGGTGGAGGCTGGGACCAAGTCTGACCCTGGGGCTGGTCATATACTGCCGACGCCGAGGATTGCGGGGCCTACCTCGGTCCAGGTCTCAAAGGCCTATTATGCCACCCCAGCAAGACACTGTCACCTGTCCCCAGTCTTTGCAGAGTAGGGCTGATCTTTACAGAAAGATGGTGAGGGATTATGTAGCTGACCATACCATCGTCCTAAATGATCACACAGCTCCCTACAACTAATGGGTTTCAAAGCTGGACACGCCTTGGAGTTTCTTGCCTGCCCTGCCGCTAGCGTGTTGTCAGAGCAAGTTTTCAGTGCAGCTGGTGGCATCATCACTGATAAGCGTACACGCCTGTCGACTGACAATGCTGACAGGCTGACGCTTATCAAGATGAATAAAGCCTGGATTTCTCAGGATTTTCATTCTCCACCAGGTAAAAGCAGCTCAACCTGAATAATGTATGCACTCCTCCTCCTTATTCTCCCCTCTTTGTCCACTAAAGCAGAGGAAACTAGATATTTTTTGCCAGGGCCAACTGGCTCTAGCTATAGTACTATATGTATTTAATTTTTCTGGAGGGCCACCTACCCGCTCCTCTGTTTTGAAAACTTTTTTGGACTGCCACATACAGGCACTCAATCTATTTATTTTTTCTGGGGGGCCACCTACCTGCTCCTCTGGTTTGAAAACTTTTTTGGACTCCCACATACAGGCACTATCCAAATTTAATTGTCTCCATAGCAGTCTCCACACATCGTCTTTATAGCTGCCTCCACACGTTGTCTCCATTGCTACCTCCACACGTCATCTCCATAGCTGCCTCCAAAAGTTGTTCACATAGCTGCCTCCATACATCATCCCCTTAGCAAATGAGCTGTGTCAGGCAGAATTTTGGGTTGTTTTCATGGCTTCCACATCAAACTTGTTAACTTTGTGTTATCCACAAAATATACCACCAATCTTTTATCATTTTCCAATATTATTTCAGCGCTACTTGCGCATCTGTTTACGTTCCCCTCCCCCGCCATAACCAGGCCAATCACTTGATCTTATACAAAAGGTTCTTAGAAGTGCTGTTTGTAGCCCCCGCCTGCTTTGAAATTATAATTTTTTCAAAGTAAACACTTCTGGCCCCCAGGCCCATTTTGGGTGGGGAGGAGCCGAGAGACAAGGGCTTGGACAGGCGAAAGCTCGCCTGGCAGCGGACCGCCAGCTCCATCCTAAGATCCAACTAACATAGTTTTAACAGCAGCACCGTCCCCTTATCAAACGAGCTGTGTCAGGCAGAATTTTCGGGTGTTTCACCAGATACATAATGGAACTCGGCCCATCTGTCGCCGCCATGCTGGAGACCGGAAGTTGCAATCATAGCAGCGCAATATAGATGCCCCATACTGTCGCTCTTAATCATGGAACCATTTCCGAAAAAAATAAAAAATAGAACCACTATGCTATTTTATTATTCCTAGGTGAAATATTCAAACGACCCGGCCTGCTTTGACAATTATAATTTTTTCAAAGTAAACGCTTCTGGCCCCCAGGCCCATTTTGGGTGGGGAGGAGCCGAGAGACAGGGGCTTGGACAGGTGAACGCTCGCCTGGCAGCGGACCGCCAGCTCCATCCCATGATCAGGCAGCCTCAGAGGCATCCATGCATGCTGCCCCTGCTGTTTCCTGTCCATTTCGTCTCCACGATCCTCCACAGGGTCCACCAATGTCTCAATGCGCAACTTTCAACTCTCTATACCGCAGAAGCTGGAACGTGAGAGGAAATACAGCACATCATCCCCTTATCAAACGAGCTGTGTCAGGCAGAATTTTCGAGTGTTTCACTAGATACATAATGGAACTCGGCCCATCTGTCGCCGCCATGCTGGAGACCTGAAGTTGCAATCATAGCAGCGCAATATGGATGCCCCATACTGTCGCTCTTAATCATGGAAGTCGTCTCCATACCTCGAAAAATGTTCGAGTCTCCCATTGACTTCAATGGGGTTCGTTATTAGAAATGAGCACTCGAGCATCGGAAAAAGTTCAACTCGAGTAACAAGCACTCAAGCATTTTAGTGCTCGCTCATCTCTATCTGTCACATGTTCATTTGGCCCAATGGAAAGTCACAAAACAGCATTTGTGCCACAACTACGTCAAAACAGCGCCAAACAAACAAAAACCCCAATGATAATTTCCCCCCAGTCAATTGTAATGCTCCCAATATTTGACAAAAACTAAAGAATGGTTGATATACTCCTTAAAAAAGAAATATATACTAATTTTGTAACAATAATAAGAAATAGTGAACTAGATTAAGGATCCAACATGGATGCTTAGTGATGGACATGTGTTTCAGTGTTTTTGTTGATGGAGATGACTAGACTGAGGGTAAAGTGCTTTACTAATCAAGATACTGAAGCAGGTGTCCTAATAAGATTACATTTGTTGATTGCTTTTAGTGCTTTTATAGGAAGATTTGGGCAAAATAATTACTTAGAGGTGTTTTAACAGTAAAATGCTGATTTTCTAGTTACCTCAAGATATTTCATGGTCTGCAGTTGAATGAAATTTTAGGTCCTAATTGACTAGAACATTAGGATACAAGGCTTTGAATCCAGGGTACTTCTGTTCAATATCCATCACAACAAGTCAATGCAATTGAAATTTCTACATGGTTTCAGTTACAGCCATATTTTTTTTAAGAAAAGGAAGATGTACCTTAATATGTCCCTTTTCTGGCTTTGGACAGAATAGGGCACATTTATTGGTTTTGCACCTGTTTTTGTCTGTCAAACCTAGGGTCTTTTATTTTGTGCCTGACAGATTTACATAGTGTTGATGCCACAAAAACCTAATATAACCAACACTTGTACTTTCTTTTTCTCACTCAAATTGGGCATAGCCTTTGAATCCCAACACTGTTCCTGCTATAGACCAACAAAAGGCAAGTCTACTTGCTTCTAAACCTCTTCAAGAATGTGGTTTGTAATTTCCGACGTACATTTGTTACTTTTTAGGGTGTACCAAATACATTAAGGCAACGTGCCACAATGTAAAATCCAAAGTCCAAAAAACACTAAAGTTGGGAGCCAAAAGACAGACTTATTACCACATATTAATAAATCCCCCCCACATCTTTCTAAGAAATGTAGAACATTGCCAAAAAAGAATAGTCTAGTGAGACACCATACATGTACAATTGATATGGAGTGCCAACAGCTATACTGTAAAAAATACATAATTCATAAGCTCACATGATTACCACACATTATGTGATGCCTTTCATTGAAGCGATGAACTAATTTCACTAGTGTGTTCCATTTAGGCACAACTGTACCATCATCCTTTTCCCTTGTTTGCAAATATGCCCTCTGTCGGTAAATGCTTCCAAGTCACATTATTCATGTAATTAAATCATTTCAAGTATTCCTATCTTCTGTCAATAAAGTATTTGTTGTAACTGCCTTTTTCTTTGGCCTCCCATGGGTCACCTTGTACAAACTTGGCAGATTGGGTCACAGTTAGACTTTTGTTTTGTATGCTGTCAGAGAGCGCTCCCATCTGCATGTTTGTACTAAGATAAGAGATAAGAGCTTTCATTATATAACTGTGATGCTTCGGAGCACAGTAGGTGCTTATGAACAGTACTGTGTCCTTTTTATAACCTTGATGTAGAAAAAGCATACATTTAGAAAGATAAAATGTTGCAAATTATTTCTAATACATTACATAAAAATGTTTTAATTATTCCAAAAGTTGAGATTGCAACTTGAGTGTTGAATGGATAATATATTTGATTCATTGCTCTGATTATCCTAATTACTCATTTACCTACTGAGAGGCTGCAAGAAGCTATTTCAAAGTAATCAAGCCGATGTTAGCTTCTCTATGTGTTTAAATTGTAGAAATCATATTCTAATATTACATTTAATAGCAATTTTGCACTTTAAACCTCAGTGAGGCTGTTAATCCAAAAATAATGTTAACTCCCTTGTGGTCCTTGAAGTATTATGCAGTAATTGAATTCACAAGAAAATAATTATTTAATATCCATTCTCAACGATTTCATCAATTTTCAAACAAAAAATATGATGCAGCTACTCATGAACTGTGTTAAGGTCAAATTGTTTCTAAAATAAACATATAAGAAATTCTGTCTCAATGGCTTGGCCAGTATACTCTTTTCTTTACTGATGCTATTTTATTTTTTTTTAATTCAAAGCGTCTAATTCAAAAATATATTATAGCAATATAAAGTCTACATTTAGTTTGGTAAAAAACTTTCCCTTAACAAACTTACCTTACTCAAAATTGATGTGTAATCTGAAAGGATTTACTCTACAAGCACTAGCATTGGTTTTCCTGGACTTTTTTGGTGTAAAAAGTCTCAAAGTAGTCACATTGAGGGTTTTTGAGACTTTTTTTTACTGCTAAAAGTCTCACAGGACTACATACACCTCTTCATTAATCTGGTGTAAACATCTAACTACTGCTACTGCAACACCATGCAAAGCAAGATTCATGACTTGAGACTTTTGCAAAAATTTTACAAAGACATTTACAAAGAATGTAGGAAATCTATCTGCATTAACATGTTGAAAACATTAATATGTTACTGTATATCAAAATGAGTTTATTAAATTGAAAGATCCTTTTCATTAGATTTTCTGGCCCTAATCTGTTATTTATAACCTATCCATAGCAGAATGAGATTTCAAGCAAAGCTCCACCTTTAGTATAAATGCATGCAAACCTTTTCTGTAATTGAAATAGTCACATAACTCCCAGTAGCAACAGAGTTACAGATTCTCCAGTATCAAATATTCACACAGTCCCCAGTAGCCAAGTCATTTCCACCTTTACAAAAGTTGAAAGTAAGAATACATTTTGAAAGGACTATTGATAAATATGATGGAGGAATTACATGCAAAAATACAATTCAATTAGACCTTTAAATTAGCTGGATGTTAATACAGGTAGTGTATTTTCACAATTAAAAAGGGAAAATTCACAAGAAAGCTGGACTTTAAGAGAAGCGAGCTGGCATTTCACTTTCTATGTACCACTGTAGCATTGGTGAACCACAGTCTTTGCGTACACAGTTTACCATTCTACCCCTCCTCCTCTCTCACATCCTATTGGTTGCAATGTGTCAGCTGATCTTTCAATGAGCAGAGGAGTAATGGGGATGGAGAAGGAATCTGCAGTGCAGAGCAGCAAGCAGAATGGTTCTATACAGAATCGACCAGGATGGAAGAAACACAGGGAATTTATCATTGTGGCATAGAGTAAGAAAGTGAAAAGTTAGACACAGCTAATCTCCCACTGAGGCAGTTTTATCAAAGTGTTTATAAATCTGTCACAGTGTCAGACTTGTTGTGTCTTACCCTGCACCTTCTAATAATTGGTCTACTTTGTGTGCCATATTATTTTTTGGGGGCGTACAGGTTTTTCTCATAGGTCAAATACCCTTAGTTGTACTAGGCGGGAAAGTGTCCAGAAACAATCTAAATCTTTCATAAATCCATTATAAATGTGGTATCGCAATCCCAGCTGTTACTGCGGCAGCCGGGCTCCCACAGCGCTCTCACAGGCTCTGCTACTGACATACATATACATCTAATAAACCAAGGGGTTAATATACTGTTAGACTTAGCTAGACAATTGGGACTTTTTATGATATCTATAAGACTACATACTTACTAAATTACTATATGCTAGTTAGTCAGCTGTTTATATCTGTTAGCATTAGTTACATAATGTATATTTATAGCATAGTATGATGCTATAAAAATCCATATACATTATCATTTAATACTGTATATATTATATATAATCAGAATGTTTTTGTCCTGTTTATTCAACATTCTTAGCATAGTTATGCATTTATTCAAAATTGTCAGAAATATTGAATGATTTTTTTCAAATTTTTTTTCAGTTTACTGTGTGCATGTAGTGATACCTAGGTGCCAGCTTGACCATAAATAAAGAGAAGAGAAAAACCTAGTAGGAATATTTAATGTGTTCTGCTGTGGAATAATTACAAAGGAAGAAATGTTTAAATAATTTGATTCACTTTAAATATGTTCCACTAACCTACAATAGATGGACGTACTACAAAATATTGGTGAGTGACAATTTTATCACTGGGATATGTGATCACAATGAATTCCAAAAATGGGTGCTTCATATAACTCTGTAGGGAAATATACACCTCAAGTAGAATCAATATAACTTTTTGCAAAACACTGCACACTAGGACTGCCTTCACACAATCTTGTGCACCCCTAGGAAATGGGCCTGTATGTTGGCCCAATCCCACAGACTGCTCCCCTTGCACAGAAGGGGAGCCTTTGCATTTTACCAAAATATGACCTAAGGACTTCCCTTCTGCCAGCCTATGTGCAGCTGTTACAGTGCCGACATTGTAGTTCTTCCAGCAGACGGGAGGCCACGGATCATATTTTGGTATGGTGCAAGGTGTGCAGTCCATGGAACCAGTCATATAGACCTCTAAAAAAAATCATCTGTATCAGTAAAAACAAACTATCCTTGTCAGATATTGGTTACTGCATAGAGACCAGTTCAGAGCATTCTGAACACTGTGAACAATGAATAGCAAGGTGGACAGAATCTGCAATTTCATGAGAAAGGTTTTAAATTAAAGTAATACTTAGTAAATAAAACACTTGGAGCTTCCTTTACAATTTTGTTAATTGTACTTTCATAAATATAATCGATATAAGACTCTTCCTTGTTTCTCTTGTTGTGTTCTTTTGTTTACGAGATTGGTCCTTTCTAATATTAGAGCATATCTTTTCTTTTTATATGTATGCACACCGTTTGAGCAGTACTGCATTTGATAACCATTTTCTCAATTTAAAATGTTTGTAAGAAAGTGTAGTCTAAGCGTGCCAGAAAAGGATTTGAATGTGACCTAGTTACATTAGCAATATAAAGCCCTAAGGAGTAGTATACTTACTGCTTGTACAAAGTGTATATAGCTATAAAAGCTTAGTTATTAAAAGGGAAAAAACAGGAACTAAGTAAAGCACCAAGTCTCTGTTAGTCATTCAACTGTTATGTTGCTTTCTCTTTTATTAATAGATGGTGACGCATGGCTCATCCACAATTATAGCTATTTTCAGACAGTAAGTGATGCAGCATACAGTAGAAACAGCAACACATATGTACGTCACTCAATTATCATTGTCGTGTGTTCTATCTTTGATGGTGAAGGAACAAAAGACATTCCATTTTGCATTTCAGATGTGTCTGTATTCAGTAATGCTATTTTAATACTGTTTTATTGAGATTCTAGATGATGAATTAACATATTTGTGTACAAAAAAGCATTTATAAAAAAGTATAAAAATATGAAACGTTCACCTTGAGAACTCAAATTAAGTTGAATGTGAAATAGAAGCTTATTTATATATGTATTATTTTTAATGGATTTAAAATTATGTTCATTAATGTGCCAGGAATGGAATACTGAAATACTATCAATAATTTCCCTGGCATCATTTGGTTGATGTACATATGCATTCGGTGTATACATTCTTCGAAATTGATATTATAATACCAAGAAAAAAATGTCATGGGGGTCATTTATCTTTATTTTTCTTCCTGTTTTTTCAGTCTTTTTTGAGACATTTTTTGGCACATTGCAATTTTTCTGCCTTTTTGGGGACATTTTGAAATGTCCGCCGGACATTTGTTTTCCATCAGTAAGACCCATTTATCTTCTATTACAGATGTACTAAATATCATTTAGGCAATTTATAATTTCAAATTTGCAATGCTTTGTGGCGCAAAAACTCCAGATGAAACCAAGGAAAAATTAGATAATGGAAAGAAATAACTTGCAACATTTGTGCGTCATTTTTGCGACATTTGCAACAAAATAACCTGGATCTTATCTGGAAAATAAAAAACCCATTTTAGACAAGGAAGACGTGAGATTAATAAATTGCCAAAGAAGCAGATGTAAAAAAACAACAGGCAAAAACTATCCAAAAAAAAGAGAGAAAAGATAAATAACCCCCATGGAGTTGCAGAAATTTGCACAGAATTGACAGACATGTTAATGATATGCCAATGTGGAAAAAATGGAAACAAAATATTCAAGACATCTCCATTTATTCACTATTGAGTTGGAGTGGTGTGCCTAAAAATACACACATGGCATGGTTTGCTAACAACATGGTTATAAATGGATCTTTGAGGAATGTCTTGCCATGTTGAACACACCTGGAATTGCTGCTGCAGGCAGCTTCATTTGCAATTGACAATGGATGTCCCACATGTGCTTGATGGAAGAGAAGTCTTGAATCATTTCAAACATGGCATGCCATAGTAGCATATTTCGGCCACCCAGGCTTTTTTTACAGTATATCATTACCAATCTGTGACTTCTTCTTCTTAAAAAACCTACTTGGACACTTCAAACAAAATACCTGTATGACTGATTCCATAGATCTAAGCAACACAAAGATGTCAATGTCTTAGGACATCATAATTTGTGATTTTCAAGACCAAGTTTACCAGGTCAACCAATAAATCATTTACTAAAAATCGGACAATTCTACATGCAGTTTAGTTATTGCTTGTGACCTCATTCTCCCAACCACTGCGACGGTAAACATTATTGAGGTCCCTCTGTTCAGTTATTCTGCAATAAGTGGAAATAACTGCCACAATAATTCAAAACAAAATTATTTTTAGTGGCAGTTTCATGTACCGTTAACATGAAACTGTCACTAAATAAGTAAATAATTTTGCAATGAATTGATGCTGTCGGCTGCAACATAGCCGCATCGCGGCCTTGTCCTGACCCCTTAGACTTTTCACATCCTTATAGGGTTGTTTTCCTGAAAATTATAGCTTTTATGGAATCACTTCTACAGCATGCAGAATCTGAATATGTAAGTAGTTTATGTGAGATCAGTGTAGCTCTGTAGTATTTTTTTTTATACATGGCAATACAATCCAATACAAAAACAATATATAATAAAACTTAAATATTGATCCACAAGATCAATAAAATATTAAAGTCTAGGTTAGTCTAGGTTTTTATTGATGCTATTTGTCAATTTCATCTACTAAACCTATGGCAATTATGCTGACCTGCTTGCCCCTTATTTTCTTTGAATTTGGTCTCAAACCCTGTATGTTTTGTAAATAAAGAAATCTGAAGCTCTTTTTGAAAATAAAGGCTTCACATTTTTTATTTTTCAAGCAAAGCCAAGAAGTAGATTTGAAAGTATGGGAGGTATCTGAATACATTTGGGTCCATTTACCAAGGGCCATTCACCAGTTTTCTGTTGGAGCCCCTCAGGCTCATTTGCCAAAAAAAAAAAAAAAACAAGGAATAACAAGCGAAAATATCATCATGAGAGAGACTAACATCCCTAATAACTCTTCTGTTTCCCCCACCCCCCTTTAAGCTCATAGCACTAGCTACTTCTCTAGGTATTTCTCAACTCCCCAATTCCCCCACTCATAATGAGGGAGACATGCTAGACTTGGTCTTCTACCGACTTTTTTCAATATCTAATTTTACCAATTGTTCCTTTCCACTCTCAGACTACAACCTTATTTCTTTTACTTTCAATAATCTTTCACCTTCTCAGAATTCTTCCACCCATTGCTCATACCGGAAGCCACTATAATCATACTGTCAAAAGTGCCCTAGATAAGATAGCAACACTCTCTATCCAAAATTTTCAACACAGAGGCCGGTAACTTTGGCACATGGAAAATGTTCCCTTTGGCAGTGCTCCAGGATTGCCGAATGTCTGTGGAGAAAATGATGCAAATCTTCAGACTTTCTACACTCAAATTTATGCTAAAAACCTATCATTCTTCCCTTCTCCTTGCTAAACAGGCCACTTTTACGAATCTAATATCCTCTCTCTCTAACAATCCCAAAAGGCTCTTCAATACTCTTCACTCCTTACTGACACCAAAGGTGCAGCCGCCTGTCGCAGACCTTGGGGCCTTTTGATATAGTCACCTACTTTAAAGGCATATTCCCATTTCAGCAAATTAATGTTATTTTTAGCATTATAAAAAGTTATACAGCTTTCCAGTATATTTTCTGTATCAATTCCTTACGGTTTTCTAGATATGTTTGCTGTCCTTCCATGGAAAGCTGCTAGGTTTACTTCCAGTGGACTGGAATTTGACCATGGTCACACAGGTGCACAGTTCGTTATAACACACAGCTGTGATTACTGTCTGTGATGTAACGAGCCGTGCACCTGTGTGACCGTGGTTAGATTTCTGTCCACTAAAAGTAAACATAGATCTAGAAAACCACAAGCAGAGATCTAGAAAACCACAAGGAACTGATACCGAAAGTATATTGGAAAGTTGTATAACTTTTTATTATGCAAACAATAACATTACTTTGCTGAAATGGGAATACCGCTTTAAAGATAAAATTGATTGCATTCAAAGTTTCTCAATCCATTCACTCCACTAATCCCCTTTCCTCAGGAAACTCACCCTGTTCGCTCTCTTCCTTTGAGCCAATAACAGAGGAAGAAGTGTCCAGGCTCCTTTCCTCTGCTTGCCCCACTAGCTGTATCAGCTCCCCAGCAGTCACTTCTCACCTCACTAAAATATTCAACCTCTCTCTCTTTCTCTTGTCAGGTGTTGTCCCCTCTTCTTTAAAGCATGAGGTTGCTACCCCATTACTGAAGAAACCGTCCGTGGAACCATCAAGTGCTATTACAGACCAGTTTCTAATCTCCCTTTCATCTCCAAACTCCTGGAATGCCTGGTCTATTCTTGACTTACCCACTATCTCTCAGCTAACTCACTCCTTGACCCCCTACAATCTGGTTTCCGCTCTATACATTCCACTAAAACTGCTCTTAGTAAAGTCTCCAGTGATGTCCTCACTGCTTAATCCAAAGGTGACTATTCTTTCCTCATTCTTCTGGATCTATCAGCAGCGTTTGATACTATGGAACACCGGTTTTTCCTTAGGATGCTTCACTCCATTGGATTCTTGGTTTTCTTCCTAACTCTCTGACTGCACTTTGTGTCTCCTTTTCTGGATATTCTACTCTTCCTCTCAGTGTCGGGGTTTTTCAGGGCTCAGTCCTAGGTCCTCTTCTCTTTTCCCTCTATACCGCTTCCATTGGACAAACCATCACCAGATTTGGTGTCCAGTATCATATGCTGATGATACCCAGCTATATACTCCTCACATAACATTACCCCTGACTGAATACAGAACACTGGTGAAAGTCTCTCTGCTGTCTCTAACATCATGTCCTCTCTCTTCTTGAAACATAATATTTCTGAACTTCTTATCCTTCCACAATCTACTAACTAACCTAACCCTGACTTCTCGGTCTGTGGGATTACTATAATACCGAGGCAGCAGGCCTGCTGTGTTGGGGTTGTGCTGGACTCTGCCTCTCCTTTGAACTGTACAGGGTTACATACAATATAGGGTCCGGAGGTTTGTTCTTAAGTTGAATTTGTATGTAAGTCGAAACTGTATATTTTATAATTGAAGTTCTAGACACATTTTTTTCTTTTGTCCCAGTGACAATTGGAGTTTCAAAATTTTTGCTGTAATTGGACCAAGGATTAACAATAAAGCTTCATTACAGACACCTTACAGCTGATCATTGCAGTCTGAGACTATAGTAAAGCATCCAGAGAGCTTCACCAGAGGTCACAGTGGCCAGAGGGGCCCGTCTTTAACTATGGGTTGTCTTTAAGTCAGGTGTCCTTAAGTAGGGGACCGCCTGTATATTCAATCTCTTTCTTGCTCTTGCTGCATGCATGTCATAGACATCTCTAGAATCCAACAATTTCTGACAACTGAAATTTCAAAAAGCTAATTGTTGCTATGATTCATTCTCGACTAGACTACTATAACTCCCTACTAATCAGTCTGCCATTCACTAAACTCTCTCACCTAAAAATTATTCTTAATGCAGTAGCCAGGCTCGTCTTTCAGACCAAACACTACATGGATGCCTCCAGTCTGTGCCAGTCGCCGCACTGACTGCCTGTCTCCTTCTGAAGAAGAGTGAAGAAATTAGGCGATACATTTTTGAGGCTAACTGAGTATATTTGATGGTGAGCTTTCGAGAATACTAGTTCTCTTCATCAGACATGATGTTATGCATGAAATAGAAAATTCACAGCATTTTATACACACTAAACAGTGATCATCAAAGGATATTAAAAAAAACCCTCTAAAACAACAGATTGATAAAAACAGGGTCATCTTATTTACAACAGGATGGCAATAAAAACATTAAAAACCTATGAGGCGAGACACGTGAGCCCTGGCTCTTATCTGCTTGTGGCCTCCAGGTCAGAGGTAGGAGGTCATGAAGCTGGCATTAATGTTAAGAAAGTAAAGAACGTTTAAAATTTAATTTTTATTTCATCATTTTAAAAAAATGGGCCTAGAAAACCCGAAATCCCCAATTAAAAAACAAACAACAGGCTCTCATGCACCCTTGCCGGAACGATTATGTTGCAGTGTTTGTGTTCCAACGTTCCAATGTAGCAGAGGTACATGAGACTACTTCATATAAGGTAAGTGCATGATTCTGACGTTGGTCATTTTAAGCTACCCGCCTGCCTTGGAAATTATAATTTTTTCAAAGTAAACGCTTCTGGTCCCCAGGCCCATTTTGGGTGGGGAGGGGCAGAGAGACAGGGGCTTGGACAGGCGAAAGCTCGCCTGCCAGTGGTCCGCTAGCTCCATCCCAAGATCCAACTAACATAGTTTTAACTGCAGCACCTTTAATCTACTACTACCTTACTGCCTCCATACATCGTCCCCTTAGCAAACAAGCTGTGTCAGGCAGAATTTTCGGGTGTTTCACCAGATACATAGTGGAACTCGGCCCATCTGTCGTCGCCATGCTGAAGACCTGAAGTTTCAATAATAGCAGTGCAATATGGATGCCCCATACACCAATGTCGCTCTTATAATCATAGAACCATATCCGAAAAAAAATAGAACCAGCTATGCTATCCATTATTCCTAGATGAAATATTCAAACGAGCTCCACCTGCTTTGAAAATGATAATCTTTTCACATAAATGCTCTGACCCCCAGGCCCAGTTTGGGTGGGGAGGAGCCACGAGGCAGGGCTTGGAAAAGCGAAAGCTTTCGCCCTGGCAGCGGACAGCCAGCTCCATCCCAAGATTAGAAGCGCCTCAGATGGCAACAATGCATGACTCATTGTGTTTCCTGTCCATTTCGCCTCCACGATCCTCCACAGGGTCCACCAATGTCTCCATGCGCAGTGTTCAACTGTCTATACAGCACATCGTACCCTTAGCAATGAGCTGTGTCAGGCTACATTTTCGGGTGGTTTACCGGCTGTGATTTTCTGGTGTTTTATTTGGATAACTCATTTTGATAATGGATGCAAAGCTGTATGACTGAGTGTGCCCCCCCCCACATGCCTCCAAATGTCGTCTCCATAGCCGCCTCCAGACGCCGTCTCCAGACGCCGTCTCCATAGCTGCCTCCAAAAGTTGTCTCCATAGCTTCCTCCACATGTCGTCCCCTTAGCAAACGAGCTGTGTCAGGTGTTTCACCAGATACGTTATGGAAGTTGGTCACTATGTCGCCACCATGCTGTGTTATCAACTAAATATACCGTCAACCTTTTGTTCACATAGGAAATCATTTCAGCGCTTCTTGCTCACCTCCTTTGGTTCCTCTCTGCCGCCATAACCAGGCCAAAAACTGATACGTACAGTGCTACATGTTATCCTCTCCAAAAGGAATTTTTTAAATTGGTTTGAAGCCAAGTCCATTTGGGGTATGTCGCAATGCCACTCTTTAGCCTGCCGCTTCTGCTGCTGCCTCTGCATGCCATCCCTTATAGTGTCAGGGCCAATTATTGGGTGTTTTAGATGCTATCTAGCCTCATTCGGTCACTCTGTCATCGCCATGCTGTTGTCCATAATTTTGGCATAATGGTGTAATTAAGCAGCCTCAGAGGCATCCATGCATTCTGTCCCTGCTGTTTCCTGTCCATTTCTGTGGTGTTTCCATCATTTTCTGAGGTTTCCAGGTATTTGGCCAAGCTTCCTTGTGCAGAGCCTTGTTCCCCTTGAAAAATGCTCGAGTCTCCCCTTGACTTCAATGGGGTCCGTTATTCGAAACAAGCACTCGAGCATTGGAAAAAGTTTGACTCGAGTAACGAGCACTCGAGAATTTTAGTGCTCGCTCATCTCTAATTATGATCCATCTAGTTCTCTGAGCTGAAAATGTGATTAGATTGTCAGGATACAGTATTTACACTCACCGGCCACTTTATTAGGTACACCTGTCCAACTGCTCGTTAACACTTAATTTCTAATCAACCAATCACATGGCGGCAACTCCCCGCCTGCCTTGGAAATTATAATTTTTTCAAAGTAAACGCTTCTGGCCCCCAGGCCCATTTTGGGTGGGGAGGGGCAGAGAGACAGGGGCTTGGACAGGCGAAAGCTCGCCTGCCAGTGGTCCGCTAGCTCCATCCCAAGATCCAACTAACATAGTTTTAACTGCAGCACCTTTAATCTACTACTACCTTACTGCCTCCATACATCGTCCCCTTAGCAAACGAGCTGTGTCAGGCAGAATTTTGGGTTGTTTTAACGGCTTCCCCATCAAACTTGTTAACTTTGTCACAACCCTGCTGTGTTATCCACAAAATATACCGCCAAACTTTTGTCTTCGACCAATATTATTTCAGCGCTACTTGCGCATCTGTTTACGTTCCCCTCCCCTGCCATAACCAGGCCAATTACTTATAAGAACAGTACTACACTTGATCTTATACAAAAGGTTCTTAGAAGTGCTGTTTGTAGCCCTGAGGTCACTGTACTCAAATGGCCTCCACAGTCACCAGATCTCAATCCAATAGAGCATCTTTGGGATGTGGTGGAACGGGAGATTCGCATCATGGATGTGCAGCCGACAAATCTGCGGCAACTGTGTGATGCCATCATGTCAATATGGACCAAAATCTCTGAGGAATGCTTCCAGCACCTTGTTGAATTTATGCCACGAAGAATTGAGGCAGTTCTGAAGGCAAAAGGGGGTCCAACCCGTTACTAGCATGGTGTACCTAATAAAGTGGCCGGTGAGTGTATATACACTTACATATACACTGAACATTGCACTAGTATCTGGCACACACATAGAAAGAGAGATGAGGCAGATCAGAGATGAGAGATGATGAGATCCATGTGCAACACCCCTGCCAATTTATTGGCAAGGGGAGTAGTTACGAATAAGGCCCTCTACCTGTCAGGACGCTTCAACCTGAAATAATTTCATGCATGCACTCCTCCTCCTCATTCATTCCTCTCTTTGTACACTAAAGCAGAGGTAACTGGCTATTTTTTGCCAGGCCAACTGGCTCTAGCTATTGTATCTATGTATTTAATTTTTCTGGAGGGCCACCTACGGTCCTCTGTTTTTAAACAATTTTTTGGCACTGCCACATACAGGCACTCAATCTATTTAATTTTTCGGAGGGCCACCACCTACTCCTCTGTTTGAAAACTTTTTTGGACTGCCACATACAGGCACTATCCAAATTTAATTGTCTCCATAGCAGCCCTCCACAACGTCATCTCACATAAGCTGCCTCAAAAGTCGTCACAACATCACTGCCCATACATCACGTCCCCTTAGCAAATGAGCTGTGTCAGGCAGAACTTTGGGTTGTTTAACAGCTTCCACATTTAAAGTGTTAACTTTTGCGCCACCCTGTTGTGTATCCACAAAAATATACTGCCAAACTTTATCACTTACCAAATATATTTCTGTTTACGTCCCCTCCCCCGCCCATACCAGGCCAATTACTTATAAGAACAGGTATCTACACTTGATCGTTATACAAAAGGTTCTTAGAAGTGCTGTTTTGTAGCCCCCGCTGCTTTGAAAATTATAATTTTTTCAAACTAAACGCTTTGGCCCCCAGGCCCATTTTGGGTGGGGAGGAGCCGAAGAGGAGAGAGGGGCTTGGACAGGCGAAAGTTGTCTGGCAGCGGAATGCCCAGGTCCATCCCAAGATCCAATATATCAACATAGTTTAACTGCAAGCAACCTTTAATCTACTACTACCTTACTGCCTCCATACTCATCCCCTTAGCAAACGAGCTGTGTCAGGCAGAATTGTTGGGTTGTTTTAACGGCTTCCCCATCAACTTGTTAACACTTTGTCACAACCCTGGTTGGTTACAACAAAAATCGCCAAACTTTGTCTTCGACCCAATATTATTTCAGCGCTACTTGCGCATCTGTTACGTTCCCTCCCCTGCCTATAACCAGGCCAATTATTATAAGAACAGTACTACACCTGATCTTATACAAAAGGTTCTTAGAAGTGCTGTTTGTAGCCCCCGCCTGCCTTGAAAATTATAATTTTTTCAAAGTAAACGCTTCTGGTCCCAAGGCCAACAGCTGTTGTCAGGCAGAAATTTTCGGGTCGTGTTTCACCAGTAGATACATAACGGAAAACTCGGCCCCATCTGTCCGTCGCCATCGTGAACGACTGAACAGTTTCAATAATAGCAGTTGCATATGGATGCCCCATACTGTCGCTCTTAATAATTAGAACCCTTTCCGAAAAAAAATAGAACCGCTATTGCTATCCATATATGCCTAGATGAATATTCAAACGACCCCACCTGGCTTTGAAAATGATAATTTTTTCAAATAAATGCTTCTGACCCCCAGGCCCATTTGGGTGGGGAGGAGCCAGAGCAGGGGCTTGGAAAGGCGAAAGCTGCCCTGGCAGCGGACCGCCAGCTCCATCCCAAGATTAGCAGCGCCTCAGAGGCATTCATGAATGTGCCCCTGCTGTTTCTGTTCCATTTCGCTCCACGATCCTCCACAGGGTCCACCAATGTCTCCATGCAGCAGTGTTCAACTGTCTATACAGCACATCGTACCCTTAGCAAGAAGCTGTGTCAGGCTACATTTGGTGGTTTACCGGCTTGTGATTTCTGGTGTTTTATTTGGATAACTCATTTTGATGAATGGATGCAAAGCTGTATGAATGAGTGTCGCCCCCCCCCCACATGCCTCAAATGTGTCTCCATAGCCGCCTCCAGAGCCGTCCGACGCCGTCTCCATAGCTGCCTCCAAAAGTCTCCATAGCTTCCTCCACATGTGTTCCCTTAGCAAACGAGCGTGTGTCAGGCGTTTCACCGATACGTATGGAAGGGTCACATGTGACCATGCTGTTTTCACTAAAAACGCACATTTTACATAGAAATCATTAGCCTTCTGCTCACCTCTTTGTTCCTCTCTGGCCGCCATAACAGGCCAAAAACTGATAGTACAGTGCTACATGTTATCTCCTCAAAGGAATTTTTTTAAATTGGTTTGAAGCCAGTCATTTGGGGTTATGTCGGCAATGCCCTCTTAGGCCTACGCTTTGGGGCTGCCTCTGCTGCCATCCCCTATAGTGTCAGGGTAATTATTGGGTTGTTTTAGATGATCAGCTCATTCGGTCACTCTGTCATCGCCATGCTGTTGTCCATATTTTTGGCCATAATGGTTTGGTATTAAGCAGGGTCCAGAGGCATCCATGTGTCTGCTCCCTGCTGTTTCCTGTCCATTCTGTGGTGTTTCCATCATTTTCTGAGGTTCCCAGGTGTTTGCCAAGTTCCTTGTGCAGAGCCTGTCCCTTGAAAAATGTCGAGTCTCCCCTTGACTCAATGGGGTTCGTTATTCGAAAACAAGACTCGAGCATTGGAAAAAGTTTGACTCGAGTAACGGAGCACTCGAGAATTTTAGTGCTCGCTCATCTCTAATTATGATCCATCTAGTTTCTCTGAGCTTGAAAAATGTGATTTAGATGTCAGGATACAGTATTTACACTCACCGGCCACTTTATAGGTACACCCCTGTCCAAATGACGCCGTTAACACTTAATTTCTAAATCAAACCAATTCACATGGCGGCAACTCAGTGCATTTAGGCTTGAGGGACATGGTCAGACAATCTCCTGCAGTTCAAAACCGAGCATTTTTTTTTTCCAGATGGGGAAAGAAGAAGAAAGGTGATTTGAAGTGCCGTTGAACCCAGTGGGCATGTGTGTTGGTGCCAGAATGGCTGGTCTGAGTTTAGTTCAGAAACTGGCTGATTCACTGGGAATTTTTTCCACAACCATTCTCTATAAGGTTTAAGAGAATTGGTCAGAAAAAGAAGAAAAAAAAAAACATCCAGATGAGCGGCAGGTTTCTGTGGCAGGAATGGAAACTTCAGGCTTGTTGGATGCCACGAGGTCAGAGGGGAGGGGGCAGACTGGTTGCGGCTGATAGAAGGGCAACAGTTGACTCAAATCGCCACCGTGCAACCAAAGGTAGAACGAAGAAACAAAAGACACTCTCTGAAACGACAGCACGTCGAACTTTGAGCGCCAGATGGCGTCTACAGATGCAGAATAGAAAGATCCCATCGGGTATGGCCAATTCAATCCCTTTACAGCTAAAGAACAAGGAAACTGAGGCTACACTTTGCACAATGGCTCATGAAAATTGTGAGCAGTAGACTGGATTGAATAAAAACTGCCTGGTATTGATGAGTCTCGATCTTTCTGCGCGACCAGACATTTCGGAATGGTAGGGTCAAGGAATTTGGCTCAAGGGTCAACAAATGAAAGCCATGGATCCATCCTGCCTGTTGATCAACGGTTCAGGCTGGGTGGTGTGGTGTTCATGGGTGTGGTGAATATTTCTTGGCCACTCTTTGGGCCCCTTGGTAACCAATTGAGGGGCATCGTTTTGTGCAACGGCCCACAGCCTAACCTGAGTATTGTTGTGACCATTGTCATCCCTTTTATGACCACAATGTACCCAACATTGATGGCTATCTTCAGCAGAATATGGATGGAGCCCCATGTCTAATAAAAGCGGTGAGAAATCTTCAGAATGGTTTCTTGAAACCTAGGACAATGAGGTCACAATGTATTCTAAATGGCGCCTCCAAACAGTCACCAGATCTCAATCAATTCAGAGCATCTTGGGATTTTGTTGGGAAGGGAAGGGGAGATTGCATCTCTGCGGATGTTGCAGGCCGACACAATATTGCGCGGAAACATTGTGAATGCGCCGATCATGGTCAATATGGGATCCAAATAATCCCCAAATTCTCTGAGGAATCGCTTCCAGCACCGTTGTTTGAATTTAGTGCCACGAAAGAATGAGGCAGAAGTTCTGAAGGCAAAAGGGAATCAAAAAAGGGGTCCCTCAAACCTGGTTACTCGCATGGTGTAACCTAATTTTTTCTTTAAGGTGGCCGGGTGATGTATTACACTACATATACATGACATTGCACTTAGTATCTGGCAACCCCAACACATTTAGGAAAAGAAAGAGAGATGAGCAGACGAGATTCAGACAGGGATGAGAGATGGATAGAGAGAAGATTTGGATCCCATGTGCAACACACTGCCAATGTATTGGCAAGGGGAGTAGTTACGAATAAGGCCCTCTACCTGTCAGGATCCATTTAGTGAGTCTGATCAACTCACCAAGGGATAATGCACGTAAGTATAAAGTAATCAGCATAAAGTATAAAGCTGTAGATTCTGCTTGAACAGGCAATAGTTGAGGATGGCAAGGTGGCTTAGTGGGTAGCACTTCTGACTTGCAGTGCTGGGGTCCTGGGTTCAACTCCCACCCAGATCAACATCTGCAAAGAGTTTGTATGTTCTCCCTGTGTTTGCGTGGGTTCCCTTGGGTCCTCCGGTTTCCTCCCACACTCCAAAAAAAGAAATACTGGTAGGTTACTTAGATTGTAAGCCCCATGGGGACAGGGACCAATTTGGCATGCTTTGTGCAGCGATGCGTAATCTGTGTGCGCTATATAAATAAAGAATTATTATAATAGTTAAGTGGATGTGAGTTATTGACCAATGATGTTGCTGCAATGGTAACTTCAGTGTGATTGGAGAGGTGCTACCACCCGACCAGGAGAATAAAACACCTGGGCTGGGAGGAGCACAAGGTCCTTACTACCAGCTCTCTTGGAGAGCACATGTTCTTTTACCAGCAGTCCATACCACATGGTCTAATGAAGAGAGAGACAGCGTTCAGCACACCTTCAGTACTGAAACTTAACCTAATCCCAGGATCAAAGTCAGGAGACTCAAATCCAGAGCTGCATCATCCACAACATGGACACAGCTCCATCCCAGCCTGCATCTACTACCAGGCTGGTGCACTATTCCTGAGGACCCTCTCCACGACCACTCCGGTACCAGAATCTGCTGTTAACCATTTAGGCCCATTGTCTGCTACCTGTTAAATAAAGAAACATTGCCTCCATCTGATCCCTGGATACGGCTGTCTACCACCACGGGCTTCCCCTTTCCATTACCCAGGGACTTATCTTACAGACACTTTGAGGAGAACTCAGGGAGAACCATGTACATCATCCTCTCCCTCCATATTTCTTGCACACAGCACCTGCTGGAGACCTGCCAGGCTGTAGGAACCTATACCGAGCACCGAGACATCAGCGCACCCTTGTCCACTACAGAGAGCCACTCTGGTATTCTAGACCCAGCTGCCTCTAGGCCCCAAGAAGAGGCTAGGTCCCGGTGGGGGATGTTGCACATGGGATGCATACAATAACACTCTCCAGCTGTGCTACATCTCAGCTACAAACACTGTTAGATATCATATGCCTCACTTCCCCCATATAAAGAACTTATCTTTTTGGAGGATGTAGCTCAGGATGTGATGTACTGTTTGTGGGCAGAATGTATGTGAGTGTGTATGTGAGTGTGATCTCATCCTGGAATGCAAGGGGAGGGGTTAGAGGCAAAGAGCAGAGAAGAGCTCAGCCCCACAGCCTCAGACAGAAAAGCAAGATGGCTGCCAACCCCGAATTCAGAAGATACAGGGTCGGAAACCGGGGCAACTGAAATTGTGTACACCAGGACTGATAGAGACAAGTTGAGACAAATGCTGTATTCTTGTTAACAACAGTAAATTAGAGAATGTGTTATTTTGTTATCCTGAGTACATTCAAGAAACTTGTCTTTCAAAAACATGAGGATGACAGCTACTGGCATGTAGAAGTGTATTGCACGCAGTGGGTTTGTGATACAAATCATATGCTACACTATGGTTGTCAGGCTTACCAGTTTAATATAAATCTAAAAAGGAAATAGTGGTGAAGGAAAAAGTAAAAGTGAATTGAATGTTGTCTATACCATTAGGCAGTCGCCAATGAAATGACCGTACAATTCAATACATTGTTTAAAAGGGTTATGGACAGAGAAGATAAATTCCTCTTCATACCACACCATGAATAAATTGGCTAGAGATGCACTGTGTTGCTTTTACTCGTCATGCATTCATAACTCATGATTTCCAAAATGCAGCCTCCTCTACATACAAAGTTTTGGCTGTGGAGAACTAACCCTGGGAACATGTTATCTGCCGTCTGTTCACATATACAGTAGTGAACTAATACAGTAGACCTTGTACCCTGCCCCACTTTTTCATAGCTACCATGTCAATAGATGATGCACAAGCCTCTTTCCCCTCTTCTCTGAGTACATTCACATTGTTTTTTTTATTTAATATATACTTAGCATATATGCTAGAAACACTTGCAGTGTATACGCTGAACATATCCATGGGCATATATTGGCAGATGGAGACATCCTTTTTGCCTTCGTCTGCACTGTATACATTGTATATTTTAGAATGGCAAAACGCAGCAAGCTGCATCTTTCCATTCTTCTCTGGCTTAGTGACGTATATGCTCAGAGGAGGTCATTGCAGCCCATGGGAATTGTTGCAAAGTATACAGTCAGGGGGGTCCCCTGTGATGTAACAGTCCATAAAAGGACAGTTACATCATGGAAGGAAAACCCTGAACTTCTGGTTATGTTCACTCATCCTCCTGCTTTCAGGGAACAAGATGATGTTTCCCCTTTGTTTATGCATTCAGTGGCATAAGTCCTAAACTTCCATTGTAAGAGTATGTTGGGAATCCTCCTGACATATCCTTACAACTGAGACAACATGATGTGAACCTAGTCTTACACTAACCTTACAGAGTCTGAGGAAGAGATATATTTCTTTTATCTATTGACACTGTGTGACATGGGAGAGGAAAGATTTAGCAGGGAGTAAATGTTACAAATGGAGGGCTAGTCATGGCTGAAGGAGGGGAGCAATGCGACCTGTGGGAGTTTGTAACAGAGATTCACAGTCTGAATTTTACCCTGGCGGAATAAAGGTAAAATACTGTATATACTTGAGTATAAGCCGTCCCAAGTATAAGCCGAGGCCCCTTATTTTACCACAAAAACCTGGTAAAACCTACATTTTTTTGTATCAGACGAGTTTGGGTTTTCAGCACATTGTTTTGTGCTGAAAACACAACTAGGCTTATACTCGAGTATATATGGTAATTAGAGAGACTTTGCTCTCTAGCCATCGATGAAAACTGCTTGGCACTGATTAGTGTATTCCTATTGGTAACATTATTTTAGCCTCTTTATAAAGTTGGTAAAGGTGTACACCGTCTTTAAGGTTAACTCGAAACAGGCTAAATGGGTTTTATAAAATTACACGAAAATTATCAGTGCAGTAAAGAAAAAACAGAGAACCTTATTCATTAAAAATAATGCATAATGCATTAAAAATAAGAAAACTACACTTAGGGTACCTCTTCATCCATCCAGCACAGTATTTCACTTATTTGTATTCTGTTAACTGCTGCTCACTATTGTTTCAGAAACTGCATGGGGTGTGGGCAAGGCTTATTGAAGGGGGGTTGGCACTTTGTGCATAAATTACAGTTTCTGTTGCACATAGGGCAGAACATATGCTTAATTTGATATGAAGCATGTGCCTCATACAATTCACCATCTTTCCAGCACACAGGGAATCAGTACTCATGTAGGAAACACAGGGCATGAAAGACAGGGCATGAAAGAGAGACACAAAATGTTGAGGATACACAAAAACATTTTGACCCTCCAAACATTTTCAAACGTGCCACTCTTCTCAGCTATATCTGCCCCTATGTTACCCTCTTTCCTCCCACATACCCTCATATAGTCACCCCCATGTTTCCCCCTCTACCTATACATTTTCCCCCATGTTTGCCCCTATCCTCACACTGATCCTCATACTCATTCGGGTAGCAATTCTGCAATAATGCTGTCCTCAAGTGTTGTATAACTAAGTTTTTCACCGACAGTAATCTTGATAGGCATCCATTGTTTGAAGTTCTTGGGGGACATGTATCACTCCTATTGCTTCCTTTTTTGTTTTTTTTGTGCGACTTTTTGAGTGACTTTTTACAGTTTGTGACTTTTAAGGCACAGAATCAAGCAGCATTCCAAAGTTAGCTACCTCAAGGATTTAACCCCTTAGTGACCACCCATTCAGATTTCTCCGTCGGTCACTAAGGGGTCTTAGGGTAGGCCGACGGGTTTCTAAGGGAACCTAAGGTCTGCACAGGCTACCTGAGCAATGCAATGCGTCCCCGTGAATCCGAGGACCTAATGAATATGCAGATGCATAGGTTGATACTTCTAATGCATGTTATTGCAGTGCATTAGTATGAACTAGTGATCACATGATCACTAGTTCATATGATAGTAATGTGAAAATAAAACAGTAAAAAAAAAACACAAAAAATAAAAAATTAATAAAAATGAAAAATAAAATTTATAAAAATGTCCCAAAAGCCCCTAACACAATAAATAATAAAAAAAAGTAAAAAAAAGGAAAAAATCATGTTGGGTATCACAGCGTCCCAAAATGTCCAATCTATAAAGATAAAAAAATGGTAAATCCCTGTGGTGAACCCCGTAATGGAAAAATGCGCTCAAATGTCTGAATCAACACACTTTTCACAACACATAAAATACATAATAAAAAGTGAGAAGGTTGCACAGTCCCCAAAATGGTAGCAATGAAAACCGGTAAAAATTACACCTTAGCCAACACCGTACTCCCAAGTATGAAAAAGTTATTGGAGGCAGAATATGGTAAATGTAATCTTTTTTTTTTTTTGGTACATAAGTTTTTAATTTTTGGTAATATAATAATAACATTGCTCCAGAAGAAACAGTGTTTGGCGAAATCCAGGGTCGGACGGTTGTATGAGGCTGATGTCCCATTTATGCTATATGCGCATTTTTATTTTATGTTTGTAAGCAGATCTTTTTATTAAACTTTCATCTGCAAGATAGACTACACGATTTGTACATGTATTTCTTCAAGCGGTCCACTGTGGTGAATGGTGGAAACAGAGGAAGAATCTTATCGTGTTGGCCTGAATGATGGGCTATTCTTATTGGAGGATCTACGGATTTGTGCCAGTGAGAGAAACAAATGATAAGTGAAGAAGACTGTTTGAAATATCCTTGAAGGAAAGCAAAACAGTAAAAAACATTTGGAGCTCCGGTCAGATAAAAAAAATGTAAAATTATTATATTTATGTGTTTTTACGGTTGGGATGTGTTATTAATTTCTGGATCAGTCCTGGACTGTTGTGAAGCTCTTTGAGTGAAGAGTGCAGCACGCTATCATAGGAACGTCGAATAATAACAATAATTCTTTATTTATATTGCGCCTACAGATTACGCACCGCTGCACAGAGCTTGCCAAATTGGTAAAATCTATTAACACCTAATAAAACCTATGTAAATTTAGTATCCCTGTGATTGTACCAAAGCAAAGAATATATTAGAGATAGTATTTGGAATTTGAATTGTATTTCCACTTCCCAGTACAAGGGATGGAATATAATATACCGTCACTAGGAAGAACAATTTGTTATACAGAAAATAAGCCCTCACACAGCTCTGTACATGGAAAAATAAAAAGTTATTGATTTTTGAAAGTGGGGAGCGCTAAACAGAAAGTAAAATGTAAAAAGCCCATCAGTGCCATTGGGTCAATATGTCAATATGCCCCCTATACCACATGATAAAAAGTTTACAAACTTGGTATGAAGGTTTGTGGTACATGAGGCCACGTTCACGTTCATTTTGGTTACGTTTGGAAACACAATCCAAAGGCTCCACTGGTGATAACATATTTTGGTATAAATTAATAACCGGATAAAGTGACACATGCTGGTTTTAAAAAAATAGGTCTTAGTCATCAAGGCGCAAATGAGCTTAGTCACTAAGGGGCTAAGGCAGTGTGACAAATTTATCTTTTTAGCCCAGATGTTTGTTCAACTTGTGAGACTTTTCTGCTTAGAATTGTCCCATTCTTGCGCCTAATAAGTTACAAAACAAAGCATGCTAGACCCAGACTTACTTTTGCAGCTTCTATTTGGGACTAAATAGTCGCACACCACAAAACGTGAGTAAAGTGAGACTAAACAGGCAGCTTATCACATGTATCACAAAGCGGAAAAAACTTAAGGTACATTACAATGATTAAATAGGCCAACTTCAAGAAACTTGAAAAAGTTGAGTTGAGTTGAGTGCTTGTCAGGACTAATGTCAGGACAGCAGCCGATGTTTATGCTGCAGGGGGCCGTTGGGTAACCCCCTTAACTCTGTCTTTTTAGATGCTGGGATAAGCCACTATTGCAGCAATCAAGGGGTTTAACTACTGTGAATGTAGATTTCTCCATTCAGGGCTGATCCAGCAGGTACCAGCCTGCTGACGGCCATCTTGCACAGATGATTATGCAGATACAGTTACAGTATCAGTGCAATCACCAGGAGGAGTATATTTGTACTGATGCAGGAAATTATTGCTAATCAAGGCGATCATACTCGCATCCCGAATGTGTTTCATAGTGGTCAGGTAAACTAGGAGTAGAATTTGGGTTTAGAATACATTTATTTAGTGTCCTATATGTATTGCACATTATAAATATTAAAAGGAATATCCTAAAAAAAACTTACATTTCATAAACATAGATGTCTGGCTTCCAAAAATGATCCTTTGTCAAAGAAAGATAACCAATGTCACAATATTCTGTTTTATTCCATTGTATAAACTCAGTATCCCAGGCCTGTGACGAAAAAAAACCTTGATGTTAACGTCATATGTTAAAGGCAGGTTCGGGACAAGGGATTTTGGTCAAACAAAGTTGTGCCCCCACCCAACTATAAAATCACAGCAAAAACCAGATTCAGGAGAAAAATAAAATGGTGCTGCCCTCCATAACAACTCGTAAGAGAGAAATACAGTATCATTAACAATTAAGGCCAAGTAATAAATATAGCACTCATAAAAATGTGTACCTCCAGTGAAAATACTGCACACATAAATATGTACCTAAAATGAATATACTATATAAAAATATATACAAATATGTATGTATTTATAGTATATTCGTTTTAGGTACAAAAAAATTACTTGGCCTTAATTGGTTTGTATGTATATATATTTATATAGTATATTCATTTTAGGTACATATTTATATGTGCAGTATTTTCACTGGAGGTACACATTTTTATGTGTGCTATATTTATTACTTGGCCTTAATTGTTAATGATACTGTAGCAGTTGTCCTATTTATAAATATATACATACCATCAATGATTATACCAAACAGATCTATGGCCTCTTTCCTTTTAGGCACAAATCATAGAAAGGATAGAAAGATTTCAGGCATTGTTATTACGCACTGACACATAGAATGATAGATGAGACAGATCAGAGATGATGAGATGCATGAGATACCTATTGCACAGAGGCTGACAGACTTTTACACTGTCAGCTCTGCTACATATCTGTTCTCACAGATATGTGCCTTCTAGTGATGGGAATTACGGCTTTTTTTAGTGAGCTGGCTCATTAGGCTCCACTCACTAAGAAGAGCTGGCTCTTCTGGCTCCTGAGTGGCTCCCTACTAAATATATAATAGGGAGCCACAGGCCAGTCAATCACCCCACACCACTAAAAGGGGGCGTGGTGAGCCAGTTAAGGGCAGAGTTAAACTCACCTGCTCAAGTTGTTCGCGAATGACACATTACTAGTGCCTGCCTGAAAAGCCCGTAGGCACATAGCCGTTGGGCTAGTGACTGCATGCAGCCCTAGGGGTCACTAAAAGTTCAGTGGCCTGTCCCCTTGCAATAAGGGGTTAAGTTATTGAGCTGTTGGCTACGTGACTAGGGGCTGGGATAATTGTAGCCACACCTGGTGGGCTGGGACTTAGTTTTTATAAGGGGGCTGGTGTTTCCGCTCACCCTCTTTTCCTTGAAGAACTTTTATCGTTGAAGAAGTGTTCCTGGAGAGAGTATGGCCTCCGATGACGCGATCCGGCAGCGCCTGCGGGACGAAGGTTCCGCCTGGCTGGCCTCTTTGTTGGCAGAGGCTCAGGCTGGAGCGTCGGCGTCGCCTCCTGCTCCAGATGTTCGGCGATCCGGTAGGATTTCGCGGCCGCTGCAGCGCCTGTCTCCGTCGGCGCAGGCGGCCGCGTGCGACACTTTAGTAGGGCCCCCTGCTAATGTTAGGCCCCGTTCGCCTGTTCGTGCTTCCGGAACGGTCCGGAGGCACGATCCTCCCTCGGTTCCGCGAGCGGAGCTCGAGGGGAGGAGAGAGGAGTCTCCGGACTTCATCCCCCCCACGCCGGTGTCGGCTGCGTCTGTCGCAGGCCGGTACCGGCTGCCTTTAGTTAGTACTGCCACCGGGAGGCGGGGAGTTAAGACCCCCGCTTCCCGCGTGGCTGCCTCGGGTCGCGTAGCAACCAGCACCGCGACCAGCGCCAGGGTGTCCCGTACCCCCGCTCCCCTGCAGCGTGCGGCCCTAGTTGACAGGCCAGGCATGGGGGCAGCTGGCTTACATCTGCCCACCCAGACCCCAGCCTCGGCCACTAATCCCCTGCCATGCCTTACGGGTAGAGATCATGCTAATCCATTTCCTCCCTCCTCCATAGGGGTTGCTGATCTTGAAGACGCCGCTTCTGATGAGGATTTGTTGCAGAATGATTTGCCTCCGCTTGACCCCCATACCTTGGTGGTCCCTCCCCCTCTGGTGGCTCCTATGATGGCCGGGAATCTGGGACCGGGTTACATGCTTGCCCAGGGTCCGCCGCGGGCCCCGTCCGTTACATCCAGGGCCGGGTCGGGTCGCAGTCGGCGCTCCGTCTCCTCTGGGCGCCGGGCGGTCTCCCGCTCACGGTCTGAGAAAAGAAGACGTCGCCGTTCCCGGTCTAGCAGATCCTCGTCCAGGTCCGAGTCTCCCCGCTCGTCTCGCCTCTTCTGACTCCTCCAGATCTCCATCGCCAAAACGCCGTCATGGCGGCAGCAGGTCTCGGCACGGCTCAACGAGCTCCCGCCGGTCACGAAGGGATGCGGCTCAGACAGCTTCAGCGGCAACGGGTGCACCAGGGTCGTCAGCGGTGATGCCTTCATCGTCTACTGCGGTTGGTGAGTCCGCCTGCTTGCAGGCCTGGGGTGGGTCGGGTTCTGACTCTGCTATTTTGTCGTCTATTAGATCAATTTTAGGGTCAACCGGGGGGACGACTCCTGTCGCCCCACAGTTGAACGTTCAGGAAAAACCTACGGCGGAAGCCTCAACATCTACGTTCACCCCAGTGGTACCCGACTTTAGGGATACCTATTTCTGTGGGGTTTCCCCCCTCGGCTCTCGTCTGTCCAAGGACACTAAGGATAAGATTTATCGCAATGATTACATTGATATATGGTCCTTGGTGTCCGTGGATTCGGTGACGGTCGACAAGGAGCGCCGTTTCGAACGTGGTGTGGAGCGGAAGGCGAAGGTTGCTAAGACTTTTAATAACTGGATTCAGGCGTTTGCTGTGCTTGGTTGCGTAATCACTCAGAAAACGCCTGAAAAAGCCCCCCAGCTTTTTGTTTACTTTGACATTATTTTTAGCACGTTTCGGTCCCACGGGGGTTCCGCGTGGTGGCAGTACGATGAGGAGTTTCGGAGGAGGCTGGCTCAGAGGCCCGAGGTCCGGTGGGACTCCAAAGCCACGGATGTGTGGCTTCGCCTGATGACTAATACGAAGCCCTTTCAGCCGGCCGCCTCCTCCTCCTCGTTGTCTTCCACTTCAGCGGGATCCCTTGGGCCGGGGGCGGCTCGCAGGTCGGGGACATGCTGGATGTTCAATGACGGCCACTGCCGTTTCTATGGATCGTGCAAGTTCAGGCACGAGTGCTCCAACTGCGGTGGAACTCACGCAGCCATCCGCTGTTCCCGACCGGCATCTGCGCGCCCGCGAGCTCAGGGTGTGGGTAGACCGGAGGACACCGGTTCGCATCAAAAAGATGTTGCCCTGGTTAGAAATGTACCCCAGGAGAGCGGAAGCCGCGCTACTTAGGACGGGTTTTACTTTCGGTTTCTTTATACCATTCTCCCCTAGCAACTTCCCTGTTTTTTCAAAAAATCTTAAGTCCGCTTTTGAGTTTCCGGAAATTATACGTTCAAAGATTGACAAGGAAGTTGAGTTGGGGAGAATGGCCGGCCCTTATTCGTTGTTGCCCTTCCATAATTTGCGGGTTTCCCCCCTCGGGGTGGTACCCAAAAAGGAGCCGGGAAAATTCAGAATTATCCATCATCTATCGCATCCTCAAGGGGCCTCGGTAAATGATGGTATTGGGAAGGATTTGGCATCGGTAGCATATGTATCGTTTGATAGGGCTATTGATTTGGTCCGCGCGGTAGGGCAAGGGGCATTGTTGGCGAAGTCTGACATAGAATCTGCGTTCAGGCTGCTGCCGGTTCACTCCGATTGTTTTCATTTATTGGGTTGCCAGCTGGACGAGAAGTTTTATTATGATATGTGCCTCCCTATGGGTTGCTCTATCTCCTGTTATTATTTTGAGGTTTTTAGCACCTTCCTGGAATGGGCGGTAAAACACGAAACTTCCTCCACGCTGGTAACTCATTATTTGGACGATTTTCTTTTTGTCGGGCCCCGGGGCTCTGGCCATTGCGCTTACCTGCTGGCTTCTTTTCGTTACCTGGCGCAGCATTTTGGGGTGTTTCTCCCCTTGGGGTGGTACCCAAAAAGGAGCCGGGAAAATTCAGACTTATCCATCATCTATCGCACCCTCAAGGGACTTCGGTAAATGATGGTATTGGGAAAGATTTGGCATCGGTATCATATGTATCGTTTGATAGGGCTATTGACCTGGTCCGCGCGGCAGGGCAGGGGGCTTTATTGGCGAAGTCTGACATAGAATCTGCTTTCAGGCTACTGCCGGTTCATTCCGATTGTTTTCATTTATTGGGTTGCCAGCTGGACGAGAAATTTTATTACGATATGTGCCTCCCTATGGGTTGCTCTATCTCTTGTTATTATTTCGAGGTTTTTAGCACCTTCCTGGAATGGGTGGTAAAACACGAAACTTCCTCCACGCTGGTAACTCATTATTTGGACGATTTTCTTTTTGTTGGGCCCCGTGGCTCTGGCCATTGCGCTTACCTGCTGGCTTCTTTTCGTTACCTGGCGCAGCTTTTTGGGGTGCCCCTGTCTGCAGAAAAAACTGAAGGACCTTGTACGGTTTTATCCTTTTTAGGTATTGAGATTGACTCTGTCGCTATGGAGTTTCGACTGCCGTCGGATAAGTTAGCTAAGTTGCGCGCAGCATTGCAGATATGCTTGGCGAGCCAAAAGGTGTCGTTGCAGCAGGTCCAGTCGCTGCTGGGGCTGCTGGTGTTTGCTTCTCGCGTTATGCCCATGGGACGGGTTTTCTCCCGCCGCTTCTCGTTGTCTACTGCGGGGGCTCGGGCCCCTCATCATCGTATACGCATGACAAAAGGGATTAAGTCCGATTTGCGGGTATGGGAGGTTTTTCTAGCCGATTACAACGGGCGGACTTGCTGGCGTGAGGCGGAGGTTGTTAGCCCAGATCTTCAGCTGTACTCGGATGCTTCAGGAGGGGTGGGTTTCTGGGTGTTGCTGGGTTCAGCATGGTGTGCGGAGCAGTGGCCTACGCATTGGAAAGACCGGGGGTGGTGTCTTAATCTAACTTTGTTGGAATTTTTCCCTCTAGTGGTGGCGGTGGAGTTGTGGGGCAACCTGCTGGCGAATAAGTCGGTGGTCTTTTGGACTGATAATATGAGCGTTGTTCATGTAGTGAACAGCCTGTCATCCTCTTCCCTCCCAGTGTTGTGCTTGTTGCGTCGTTTTGTGTTGCGGTGTTTACAGTACAATATCTCCTTTAAGGCGCGGCACGTTCCAGGGGTTGATAATAGGGTAGCTGACGCTCTCTCACGCTTTCGTTGGCAGGTGTTCCAGTCGCTTTGCCCTTCGGCGGATGCGGAGGGGACCCCGTGCCCAGGTTCCCTATGGTCAACCCTGGAAGTGTTTGCTTCTCGCGTTATGCCCATGGGTCGGGTTTTCTCCCGCCGCCTCTCGTTGGCGACTGCGGGGGCTCGGGCCCCTCATCATCGGATACGCATGACAAAAGGGATGAAGTCAGATTTGCGGGTATGGGAGGTTTTCTTAGCTGATTACAATGGGCGGACCTGCTGACGTGAGGCTGAGGTGGTTAGCCCTGATCTTCAGCTGTACTCCGATGCTTCAGGGGGGATGGGTTTCGGGGTGTCGCTGGGTTCGGCATGGTGTGCGGAGCAGTGGCCTTCGCATTGGAAAGAACGGGGGTAGTGTGTTAATCTAACTTTGTTGGAGTTTTTCCCTATCGTAGTGGCGGTGGAGTTGTGGGGCGGCCAGCTGGCTAATAAGTCGGTGGTTTTTTGGACCGATAATATGAGCGTTGTTCATGTAGTAAACAGCCTGTCGTCCTCTTCCCTCCCTGTGTTGTGCTTGTTGCGTCGTTTTGTGTTGCGGTGTTTACAGTACAATATCTCCTTTAAGGCGCGACACGTTCCCGGGGTTGATAATAGGGTAGCTGATGCTCTCTCATGTTTTCGTTGGCAGGTGTTCCGGTCGCTTTGCCCTTCGGCGGATGCGGAGGGGACCCCGTGCCCAGGTTCCCTATGGTCAACCCTGGAAGCCAGCTTCTGCCGTTGATCCAGTCTTCCCTGGCCCCATCCACGTGGTCCGCACATGGTAAAGCATGGCGGGAATGGTGCGAGGTGGCGGGGGCGGGGTTCGAGGTTGATGCGGGTTCCCGGCTAGATGTTACCTTGCGTTACCTGGAAAAATTGAGGTCCCAGGGTTTGTCTGGGTTGGGGGCGCAGCGGCGGCTATCGGGCATTGCCTTTTTCTTTAGACTGCACGGTTGGGCGGACCTTACGCGTAGCTTTTTCATTCGGCAGGTTATTAAGGGGTGGAAAAAGGAGGCGGTGCGGCGGGAGTCGCGTCGACCTGTCTCTTTTTCGGTTTTGTCGCGTTTATTGCCCGCACTGGAATGCGTATGTCGGGATCATTTCGAGACGCAGTTATTCCAAGCAGCTTTTGCCATCGCCTTTTTCGGGGCCCTTAGGGTTTCCGAGTTGGTTCCTCCAAGTGCGTCCAGGCCAGGGGGGCTCCTGTATGAGGATGTTTCGGTCTCCGCCGCCGGTTTACGGTTCCGCATACGGCGTTCAAAAACTGACGTTTTTGGTCGCGGTTGTTGGGTGGCCTTGCGTCCTATGGGTGGTTTGGCTTGCCCGGTGGCGGCAGTGCAGAGGTTCTTGGGTGTAAGGGTGGGTGGATCCCAATTTTTATCGCATGCGGATTGTTCCCCACTCACGCGTTTCCAATTCTCTGTGGTGTTTAAGAAGGCGCTTGTATCTGCTGGTCTTCCACCGGGCGAGTTCGGCACGCACTCGTTCCGGATTGGCGCTGCGACCACTGCTAGCGAATTGGGCTTATCAGATGCTGAAGTCCAGAGGATAGGGCGGTGGCGCTCCGACTGTTTTGCTGGATATATTCGTCCTGACTTACTGATTAATTAATTTTTTCCTTCTTTTAGATTCCCGCCCTATTGTATGGATTCTGGGTCACTCCTTTATTTTCTGGGCTGAGCAGAGGGCATTGCTGCGCCCAGGTGGACGATCCCTCGGCTTCTACGATGCAGACATCCGTTGGAGGGGAATCAAGGGTCTGCGTTGGCTGCAGGCGTTACCTGAATTAGTCGATATTAGTCGTTACTCGGGAGCCCCTTCCATACTGGTTCTGCACTTGGGGGGCAATGATCTTTACTCTGTCCGCCTGGGTGAATTGATCTCTTTGATACAGTCAGATTTGGAGAGGTTTTCTTCATTTTT
This sequence comes from Engystomops pustulosus, assembly GCA_019512145.1. Lineage (NCBI taxonomy): Eukaryota > Metazoa > Chordata > Amphibia > Anura > Leptodactylidae > Engystomops > Engystomops pustulosus. The sequence goes on from WNYA01000667.1 coordinate 70,351, forward strand.
TTTCTAAATTTGTTTTAGTTTGGTCCGAGATCATTCCCAGGGCTATATGGGAGGGTGCGAGAGACGCAGCGGGGGTTGAGATGAGTAGAAGGTTGTTAAATACTAAGGTTTCCCGTTTTGTAAGAGAGAGAGGCGGAGTGGTTGTAAGACACAGGGAGTTGGAGGGCGATAATCGGGGCCTGTTGCTGCCCGATGGGGTACACTTAACTGATATCGGGCTGGATATCTTCCTGTCCGGATTGCAGGATGGTATTGAAAGAGCATTGTCCCTGATGTGTGGGGGTCGGAGGGACATGTAGGTGAACATGTCCTCCTCCGTGGCGGTGTGGTGTTGGGGTGAGGACCTACATGCCCTCCCAGGAGGCTGGCATTTCAGGTGCCCCTTTAATTCTTATTGTTAATCCTGGAGGTTATATGGTTAAAAGTTTAAGTTGATACTCTATGAGTACATGTTAGAATGTTATATCAGTTTAAATAAAAGCTGTGGCCGACTCCCTGATGTCACTCCACATTATGGTTAAGCTAATTCTGTGTGTGTGTGTGCCTTATTTAAGGGGACAAGATGTTTGGGGGATTACGGGTATGTATTGTGCGTGCAGTCTCCCCTTCCCCCAGATCACTTATCTCCTTGTAGTTTGCATCTTCTCTTTCCTCACAATGTGCTGGCAGGAAGTGAATCAGTGAATGTCTGTGAACTCTGTGCTGTACTGCAGAGGGGCAGGCTATAGGCACAGAGCAGAGAGACAGAATCTCAATAGCACCAAGTCACACAGGAATCCAAGATGGCGGCCACCCGGCCCTAAGTCAGAAGTTACAGGGTCGTGTCTAGGGGCAACTAAAATTGTGTACACCAGGACTGATAGAGACAGGTTGGACTTATATCTGTGAAATGCAGTATTTTGTTAATAACAGTGAATAACAGTTAATAACAGTGAAAGAATGTGTTATTTTGTTATCCTGAGTACATATAAGAAACTTGCCTTCGTGGGAATACCCCTTTAATTTTCACAAAAAGAAAACACCTTGCTACACATTTCTGAAGACTTTCAGACCATTTTTCCCATTATCCAACTTGTCTGACAAAGGTTTGTGGTATCTGGAAAGGGGCGTGGTGTCTGGAAAAGGGGAGTGGCCAGGTGAAATATAGAATATAATTTGTGTCCCCTCTGGCAGGACCCTCTTTTCTTTTAGCTTATTATGCCTAGGTTTTTACAAAAAAAGGTTTTTGAAATTATCCAAATGAGCCTGAGGGGCTCCAGGCTTCATAGCTGTTAATGGAGCCTGGAGCCCCTCAGGCGGCTCATTTGCATAATTTTAAAGCCTATTTTCTCAAAAAAAGGGCATAAAAGGTGGTAGACTTCCTTTAGTAAATTCCTCTCACTGTTTTTGATAATAGTAGGACATGATTGATTTGCATAACCCAAAAACTGTGAAAACCAATAACAAGTAACAAATAAATGATGAAAAATATTACCTACTACCCCCTCCCACTGTGGGAGTAACCATTACTAATCCTAATAAACTGGACAATAAAGGTGCTCATGTTAGGCCCCTCTGACTCTCTTAAGATGGATGCTTTTTAAGGACAGAAGAATGTGGTATGGTGAAATCCAATATCACATTTTCTCCTTTTATCATTGTTATTTGAAGTTGGGGCTCGTCAGGCTCAGTACACATAGCGATGGTTTGCTGTGGGTTTTCCTTATCCCATCTGGAAACTTTACATATTTCGGCGATGGGAACTGTTCACTGAGTAGTAAGTGCTGCTCATAGACTCTCTGTGATGGCCACCCAGATGCATAGAGCCGTTACACTATCACACAGCGCGGGTAAGCTCCTGGGAGATAATGGGCCATGCACTCTGCCTGACAGAGGGCGATGGGCTGTGAAGGAAACAGAGAATGACAGGCGTAGAAGGACAGCTCAGGTGTACCGTGAAAAAAGCCTTGGAGACAATTGATACAGAGAGTATATGGGAAATTGAAGAACTTTGCGGGTCCTCTACACTTATGCACTACTAGACAAAAAGGTCGGATTAGGCAATCAGTAGGGCACAGGGGATAGATTGTGGTGAAGAGATAGCATATTTCTCCTACAGATGCAACACAACGCGCCATTCTGTCGTCTTCGCGGCGGGGGGCCACGGTCACCTTTTCCATGTTAAACATCATTCTGTGTGAATCTAGTTAGAATTACCTCGCTATTGTTTTTACCATTGTTACTTTCTGTTTCGCTTCTTTGCTTCGAAGGCCATTTTGTGTGACGAGTAGAATAAGCTAACACAAGAACCTTGGGATAAACATTCGATGTTCTGGTCTAGTATTGCAATGATGAAGTTCTTTGTGGAACAATGTCTTAAAGGGGAAGGTTTTTGGTATATTTACGAACTCCCATATAGCATCTTCATATTGTTATCGTTATCACCGTTTCACGTCCCCCATGCAGAGTAGTTATGTGTGTTATTATGCTATTTGGCGTGCACCTCTATAACATTGTGAGTTTTTATTTTCTAAGAACTAGACTCTTTCTTGGTTCGCGCTCCAGCCCTGTACCGGAGCCAGTTTGGGTTAACAGCAGTTAATCTGGAGGGCACCTGAACCACACGTGATTGCTACGTGCAACGTTAGTTAACTCTGGAAGCGTTAAAGCACAATATTTAACTTTCAGGCATAGCCAGTAATGTTCATATACTTAGAATTTAATTTTTACTTTTTCCATCTGCATGACATATCACGCAAATAAGCAAGTGAGCACATACTTTACTTTTACATCTAGGGATCTCACACCCTGGTATAGAAACCTTGAAAAAACGAGAAGAGGATCACTAATCCAGCAGGCGTTTACATCGCTATATACAATACAATACAACTGCCGTAATCCGATGGGAAAATGCTTGTATTGAGTGCAGCCTCAAGGACCGCACATGCATAACATAACATCAAAATAGGATGCGATACAGGGACAAGAACAAAAACATTTTAAAAATACACTGTTGCTAGTTACATACGGTAATGGTTAAATGATCTTAAGGGAACCTGTCACTAGGTTTACTCTACTGATACCAAATCAATGAAGCTACAATAAGACTCTCTATTACCTCATTTCCCTCTAAATCAGTGGTTGCGGTAGGATCATCTAGATGTTCGTCGTACTTTGGGTACTGTCTCACACAGATGCTTTATATTGAACGATAAGAATCCTCATCTCTTCAGGGATTGATTCTTGTAATCCTAGGAAGGTAGGTAGGTAAAACATAGCAGGAATCGCAAGTACAGAAAGACCAGATCCCACCTATTTTTCTATATCTTGACTATATGTCCGTTCTTACACAAGGCTGCTGATCTAAAAGATGTATTCTTATCTTAATATAACACCAAAATCATATTTCGAGGTACTAAGAACCAATTACAGGGTACTACACATTGACCACCCACCCCTTGCAACCACTTTAACTTAACTCACTCTTGTAAAAATGAGGGGTAGTCAATTTGGCAGTTTTAGGAAGACTTTTTTAAGGCAAACCAGGAGATTTACATAACAAGGGGGTTCTAGAAGGACATTAATCCCAACTGGGGAGTGGTAAAGTTTAGTATGGGTAAAACTTGGTGAGGTTTCTCTTTTAGATTTACTTTCTCCTACTCCTGCCCGCTTAGCGATGAACGAAAAAATTAGAATCTATAAGTCTTCGACGATATGGAATTAATTTAACTACTAAGGAAATACATCCTCAGCCATTGCCTTTTTGTAAAGTTTGTTTCTATTTTCCGCCCTGTTCAGTGTATATCTATGGTAGCACCTGGTATTGTTTAGTTTTCCCAACATTTTAAGTAAGTTATTTTCTGTCACTCATCTCAAAGTTAACAATGGACCTCGTGTGATTTAGTTTTTCACTGTCCACGAGTCACTTTTTCTAGATGGCAGTCAGAAGGTTAGTGTTGTAGGAACAGTCTGAATTATTTTGTGTGCGAAAATTGGGAATGGGTTTTCTTACATCTTTTAACCACTAGCCAATATAACTTGTTTTATGCTTCTGCTAATGCAATGTTGGCCTATAACCGTTGCTGTTAGCCTTTTTTTTTTTTTTTTGCTGCTAGTACTTACCGTAACTCTCTTGGGCAGCTTTTAACAGCATGCGACAAACTGCCATCCTGCATCCTGATGTACTTCTCATTAGAAATATGCACTTTCCTCTTCCCAAATCATTTCTTGCATTTGTTAGTTGGACATCTATGATGCTGCCCGTTGGGTTAGTGTTCGAGGATACACCATCTACCCTTTCACTTCCTTATCCTACCTTCTTCATTCCTCAAGTTTTCCCAGACCTCCGTATCTTCACTAGCTTCTAGCTTTCTTCATGCAACTTCTTGTACTCTAGACAGAAGTTTAGTACGTTTTTCAGGTCCTTAGTTACTGGGACCTCGCAAATCAGTCTACACCTGTCTGGAATCACTCTACCAATGACAGGTCAGCTCTGCTGCATTAGCAGACACGAAAAGCATATCACTGTAGTTTTTTACTAGCAGAAAAAAAAATTAGAAAAAAAAGACAATGACGAACAGAAGCATCCAGAACACCAGGCTGAGCTTCTATTTAAAACTTTTGGTCATTGCAGAGCACGCGGAGCTAACGAGGACTAAGCACTTATGGGAGTTGTAGTATCAGACGTATATGGCATATATGGCATCTTGGAGATAACTTCACCTAATTAGAAAACCCATAAAATTTTTGTGAATCATAAATCCAAAATAAGTAGTGCCAGGGGTCCTGGGTTCAATTCCCCACACAGGTCAACAGCTGAAAGAGTTTGTAGTTCTCGTTCCATCCGTGTTTGCATGGTTTCCTCCAGGTTTCCTCCCATACTCCAAAAACATACTGGTAGGGTGATTAGTTGTGAGCCCCATTGGGGACAGGGACCAATTTGGCAAGCTCTTGCAGCACCAGTGATATGTGTGCGCTATATAAATAAAGGAATATTATTATTAATTAACTACTAAGCTGCATTTTTAGATAATGAGTTTTGTTGTGTTAATTTATTTATAGCATTATTATTTTTTTACCAGATGTTTCATATTCTGCACAATGATCAAAATCAACAAATCGAAGTTTTCAGTTAAAATGTCAATCAAATTGATAAGCCCACTAACCTCTTCACCATAACCTTGTTTTAGTAATTTCTATGCAAGTTGGTTTCAGTATGACATGGTGGGGTGCTGCTATATGAACATTGAGTTTTTATGCCTAGAGGAGATAGATCATTTTATAATTGTGACGTGCAATCCAGATCTATTCCTTTCCAAATGTTGATATCGTTTTGAATTCGTTCACCTCATTTATTTCTGGGCTCCAGCACTCCGAATAAAAAACACCTTGGACTAAATAAGGACGTGAAATTATCCTATATCGAATCATGCGTCCTGTGCAGAGGCTGACCTCAGTGCAGGGATGGGATTCCTATGCATCATATCATGGAATCCTCGCTACTCCCATCTAAACAGCAGCAGCCCCACTGGGAACAATTATAGTATTTGGTGCTGCTGTTTAGAGGGCAAAGCAAATGCAACATTCCCACGGGGCCAAAGTGTATGTGGACAGCTAAAGCTTGGAATGGAGTGGATGGCTTGGTCAGGTATCAGATAAATCAGCCAGCAATTTACATGATCTGCAGAGCTACTGGCGAGCCAATATTTATAGACTTTTAACCCAGCTCTGGTAAACGCAGCCTTCTACCCCAGGGAATATGCAAACATTGCTTTAAACATAAATAAAACACATTAACCCTTGTCAGTAAAAACCCTACCATTATGAGACCTGTGTACATGGTTAATACCTATCTCTGTCACTAGGGGATGCTATTTTACCAAAGAGTGCAGTACAATGCACTCTAACACAGGATTTAGCTATGCATCTGTATGAGGAAAGATGAGTTAGGGTCTCTAACTGCCTAGGTTACCTGAGTTACAAACCCAGTAGAGGGATCAGTCCTATGAGTCCTAATAGGACATTAACATACGGATTTTGATTTATCATACATAATGATTGATCGACAAGAATCCTGTCCCTACTGTGTGGTCAGTCAGGGCCACATGCATACCATTAGGCAAAATATACCTTGCCTCAGACGGCAGATGTCAAGCCAGAGAAGCGGCAGCAAAGAGATCACAATGTGGGTGATTTGGTGGCCATTGCACCCAATCTCCCACATTATAAATCTTTAAGATACACGCAAATGATGTACAGAGCGGCACATATCCTCTGTCTGTGTCGCTCTGTTGCTCTGGGGATGATGTCACACTACCTGTGTCCCGACAGAGAGCAAAGTGCAGAGGATCCGGAAGATGAAGAGGGCTGAGTTGGCGGTGGGGAGCGTGACTGGAGTTGAGGTAAGTAAACTGATTTATTATCATTTAGAAATGGACAACTGAAACACACAGACAAGAGGGGGAGGGCGGCATATTTCTTTTTCATTGCGCCTCAGACAAAAATTAGACTAAACGTGCACCCTGGGTACAGTGTATATTTTGTGGCAACAATAGACGATATGTGTAGCCGACCACTCATTGTGTAGGAACCCACTATAAATGAGTACACGTGAAGAGGTTACTGGCTTATGCAGTTTGATTACAATATAACTGATTCATGAATTTTGCTTAGCACAAGTAGATCTTTCTATAATGAGTGTATCCTGTTATTGAATAAATTCTTAGAGAACAGTTTCATACTGTACATTGATATGGAGATAGTATGTGCTACTACCAAGCATATGATCCTGCTGACTCTCCCCCCAAAAAAAATTATTTAAAGATTCTTATTTTACTATTTGACATTTTTTTCCCATTATTCTACTTTTCACATTACAAGCTGAACATTTGCGCTCTGCGTTGCAAACTATCTTTCCAACAAGTTTATCAACCGTAGTCGTGTAAAAGCTTCTGAAAATATCTTCCCTTCAAAAATCCCTGAGGCAAGAACACACCAAGCCAGAATTTCAGCCTTACTCAATCATGTGTGTAATGGAGCATGTTGTATTATCTCTTTCTCTCGTCTTCCTAATAGGTAGCCATTCTCTTATATGTAATAGATATATATTTAGCTTTTCATCTAGTTGTTAAATGGGTGATATTACATTTAATTTCTGAAAAGTACTTCTGTGCACTTACATGTTGTTTCTGGGCTTAACACATACTGTAGAACAACATGTACATATACTCTCCCCTGAGTCACAATGGGACTAACAAGCAATGACCTCAAATTCTTACTAGAGGTTTTGAGCTTGCGTGACTTATCTAGAGGTTATACACCTGGTACCTCGTTAGTCTGTCAGTGTTTTGTGACTTAATAAAAAATTCTCTGCAATACGCAATCACGTCTAAACTTTTTTTCCCTATGTCTGCTATAAGAGTTATTTTCACAAGAATTGTCTCCTTTTTGAATGTCCACATTGAATTGTAAAGATATATCAGGTGCAAACACTGAAAATTCTGTTGCGCCAAACTTTGATACAAAAAATTGAGACATTGCCACCAAATATTTAAGAGAAAAGAATGTCATAAAATTACTTTCAATGCATTAAATAGATAGGTTGATGCCCCATATTGCAAAATCACTCACATTTATAGACGAGAAAGAAAAAAAAAGTCTGTCAAAATAAATAAATAAGAATAATTCCTTTATTTATATAGCGTATACAGAATTATGCAGCGCTGCACAGGAGCTTGCCCAACCAGTCCCTGTCTCCATGGGGCTAACAACACCTACCAGTTATTTTTTGGAGTGTGGGAGGAAACTAAGGAGCCTGAGGAAACCCACACAAACGACGGCGAGACACATACAAACTCTTTGCAGATGTGACTGGGTGGGAAACTGAACCAGGACCCCAGCGCTATAATAAAGAATTATTGTTATATTATTGTTTTGTATATTTACTTTGTTTGCTTTCTCTGTCTAAAATGTGATTGTGCTTTGCAATAATACTATCCATTTAGTGCACATTGAAGGGTATTATCTTACATTCTTTTGTTCTCATTTAAATTTGTGCTGTGCTGTGTGCAGGATTTGTGAGCCATCCATTAGAACTGATGGGGAGCCGGAGCTTTCATTGTGCATAACCCTTAATGACCTGGCCTTTTTGTTTTTTTCATTCTATTTTTCACTCCCCACATTCAACCATCTAAACTTTTTTATATTCACGTAAGGAAGTCTGTGATGGCTGTTTTCTGCATAACACATTGCACTTCATAGTGACGGTATTTAATATTCCATGCTCGGTACTGGGAAGCAGGAAAAAAAAAATTTCAAATGCAGTGAAATATGAAAAAAAGCATTTGCATCGTTTTCTTATGGGCTTGGACTTTACAGCTTTCACTGAGCGCCCCAAATGACATGTCTACTTTATTCTTTTGTTCGGTAGGATTATGGGGATATCAAATTTGTATAGGTTTTATAATGTTTTCATTCATGTACAAACATTAAAACTTTACAGTTTTTTCTTTTATTTTGCCATCTAGTTCTGGCACCAATACTTTTTTCATACTTGGTGTATGAGCATGTGGGGGTGATTATTATTTATTTTTTTTTCATTTCTATCTATTTTTAGGAATGTACGACCTTTTGATCACTTTTTATAGTTTTTTTTATATTTTCAAAATGGCAAAAAAGTGCTATTGGGGTCTTTTCCTGTAACAGAGTTAAACACATTAAAAAAATTTTTATTATATTTTGATAGATCATGGCATTTTCAGCTGTGGCATATATCACAATGTGTTATGATTTTTACTGTTTTTTATATATTTAAATCAGTCTGAGGAAAGGGGGGTGATTAGAATTTTTTTTTAAATTATAATTTTGTTTTTAACTTTTTTTATTTTACTATTTTTCAGACTACCTAGGGTACTTTACTGATCGATCTAACAATATACTGCCATACTACAGGGGATTTTATCTTCATTCATTACAATTGCTGATAACACATTGTAATGGTAGTTTTTACAACACGAGTCAGAAGACCCGAGGGCCTTCGAGAAGACCCGAGGCTGTCATGGCAGCGGATCGCTCTCGCCCATGCACATCAGGGGGAACGACAATCCTTGGCAAGATGGCGGCCCATGAACCGCCATCTTTTTAACGCCGACAGCTTTGCCTGCGGCGATAGGCGGCAAAACACCGCATCAATGCTAGCACCAATTCGGGTGTTACGGTAAAACATACTTGCTGGAATATGCAGCAAATACTTACCGGCTATGGAGGCTCAGCCTGTGAGCCATCTCCATGCACTGGGACCCGACATGCGCAGTACTATTACGGCGCGCTCAGTAAAGGGTTAAAACTTTCACACATATACAACTCTACACTTCAAATTTCTCAACAACAACAATGCTACATACCATTCCTGCTATGTAATGGGATGGCCCTGAAGCATATGATCAGTCACATGAACATGATATCACTTAGAGCTTTTTACATGCCAGGACTGATATTTTCCCCTTCGCACTAGCATACTGATCAGGAGTGCATCTCTATTAACCCATCCCAACAACATCCCGCTCTACTCTACAAATTGGAGGGGCGTTCCGTGCTCGTCGGACCATGCGCAGATTTAAATGCAATTCTGACAGAATTGTGCCCCCCCCCCCACAATGTTAAAGTGTACTAAAAGTGGCGTCCTCTGTCAGAGCAGCACAGGGCGCCAGATACAAGAAGAACGTGCACCAGAAATCCTTAATCTGGTGCCCACTGCACACACCCAGACAACTGCATATACTGTTGTTAGTAAATGGCCCCAATATTTAGAGATGCTTTTGAATGCTTTTTCATATCATTACCTGTACCCTATAGGAATGGTGGGGTGGTATAGGGGGGGGTATATTGGTAATATTTTAACCACTTCCCAGATACACACAATCTTTATGCATGCTTTTTTATGTGTTTTTAAACTTGTGTACAGATAAAATTTAAGTATTTTTATTTGGTTTTTTGATTGTTATTCTTAACACACCAATCTGGTCAGTTGGAGATATGAATTATGTTCATCGGTGTGAATGCCTAATTTCATGGACTTCATTATTGGCATGCTTGCCATACAATTCACTCTAAAGCCTTTAAACAGCGGCTCTGGACATGTCATAAAACAATGTTTTCATGAGTCATGGAGGACTGCTACCACTCAGCATGGAAAGAACCCTTATCTCTCAAAAGATACCTTACATGCTGTGGTCAGCCTACAGGATCTAAGTGGTTTCACAGACATAACAACAGGTATCAGGTAATAATGCTGCTCTCTTGGTTGCAGTGTGCTCGTGGTGATCTTCACCTCTTCTGTCTGGGAGACATCACGACATGCACTGGGTGTCGGGGCCCCGGGGGAGAGGGAGGAGGGTCCCATGCTGAGTGCTGGCGCTGTGTTGAGGAGACTAAAGCAGCTGGGCTGTTCCCATCTCCTGGTCCCATAAAAGCTGCATGTGCAGGACTCTGTCCCAGGATCTGGGGCCAACGGGCATATCAGGACAGTCTCCCAACCACCTGGGCGGCAGGACAGAGGCAAAAAATAGGACTGACCAACTGATTCCGGGACGGTTCGGAGTATGATATGTGCATATTTTATCTTAAATGCATACAAATAGTACACTCATTACTGTAATTACTCAGAATTTTCTTGCTTCCTTTTTGTATGATTACTAGACTAGAAAAGCTCCATCTTCATGTAAATGCTTCTATATAAAGTCAAAAAAATTATAATTTTATGTAACTGGCAGATCACTTGGAAACAGGAAGGCATTTCCCGCGTTGCAGGGCGGTGGAGAGTGCTGCGTGTCGTTAATGAACAGGGGACTGCTGATTCTGAAGCGCTCCGTGTGCTGCCTTGTGTCGCTCCGTGTGAAGCAGGACACTGAGAACACCTCAAGCCCTGAACAGAACCCGCGTGATTACCAGATTCTACAATGTTTCATGTCACAAACATTGTGACGAGAGGTCACAGTCATGTCAGTTGGAGAGAAGAGACGACGGTAAATATGTCCTGTGATGTGAAAAGCAGCATAAAGAGAACTCTGAAAGATGGCTCCTCTCTTATTATAAGGCTGTGTTGACATCAGGGGCACATTGACTTACCCAGTCATGTTCCTAACCCCGGATCGTTGTCGATGAGGATGCCATGATTCACAAAGATCGTGCGCCGATATCCTGCATGTGTCGCTTCCCCGCTGAGGTCCACTGAAGTTCACACATCTTCTTCCCAGGTGTATGCGATTGCACCAAAATCCGGAACGCGTGCAACAAAACGCTGTTAAATTCGTCGCAAATCGGAAATAGTCGGGAAACCCGAGGAAATGCTGTGTGCGGACCCTTAGTAATTGCCCCACAGTGTGTTGAACAGTGGCCATTCAAAGGCTTGAGAGGGGCTGGCCTCATTGCAGAAGCATTACCACCGAACACTGGCTTGCAATTGTGAACAACCACTATGGGGGTATTTACTAGGGTCCGATTTGCGCTTCGCTCCCGACGTGTTACCCGAATATTTCCGACTTGCGCCGATTCCCCCGAATTGCCCCAGGATTCTGGCGCACACGATCGGGTCGTGGCGCATCGGCGCTGGCATGCACGCGACGGAAATCGGGGGCGTGGCCGAACAAAAAAAACCCACGGATTGGAAAAACGCGCCACATTTAAAACAAAAAAAGTGTAGCGTAGCTTGCACTTACCTTTCTAGGAATAGGCCGGTGAACTTGAGTGCGTTCCGATGCTTCAGCACAGCAGCGCCACCTGGTGGACGTCGGAGGAACGCCTTAATGAATCCCGGCTGGGACCGCATGCAATGTCCTAGGCGTCTTGGCCCCGGAGGAAGCCTGAGTCACGTCTAGCAAATTCTGTGCTGGGGTGAAGGCCTGGTGTGCCCACAGAAAATATGAGCGCCACATCGTGGCCACAGGTTCGCCACCACTGTCCTATGAGGTGCAAGTTGGGTGGATAAGCAGTTTATTTTTCAGCAACAGTATTTATAATTATTTTTAAATATTATTATTTATATGAAACCACAGACAATTTCAGCAGTGGTATGCACAGACAAATTATGGAAGACACAGATCATTCACTACTAATGCTGTATCTTTCTCAAATGTAGCAGTTGACCAGAAGGAGGCTTCCCTATCAGGACCACGTGACATCTATTTCATTGGTGCACCACCAAATCGACACAGATGCGACAATATATTTCCCTCTAATCTGTTAATCATGTGTGTGTCATTTGATTCATAGGTTCATACTCTTGTCCAAACTGCAGTTATGAAGCTATTGTGACAGCTTGAAGTTTCCCATTCCTCTGTCCGCCCCTGCAAAGACTGGAGAGAACCCACTTAATAAGTGTATTACATGTTTCTTTAAATATAATTATTTGGGTAAGTATCATTCTATGCACTACAAACAAAAATTAGTTACTAATAGTACTGTAGTATTGCCATGAACCTATGTTAGAAATGATCAGACCTCCTGTGATTCACATACCCTAGGGAACTAAATTCAGTAAATAAATAAAAATAAAAAGGCAAAAAATTTTTAAATTACGACAGTCCAAATCACCCCCTTTCCATAGAACTCCATAAATTGTAGTTGAGGGCTACGTTCGTGAGCCAGTGACAGAACAGACATTATAGCACTGTCCCGGTGCGCACAGGCATCTACGCGCAGGGACGTACTATAACTCCCCGGTGCGCCTAGGGTTAAGAGTACTTCTTCTGACGCAACGCCTTTCTAACGTGTGGGCGCGTCAGAAGAAGATTTCGGGACATCGGGTCAGTTTGGTGCTGTCTCAGGGTATGATGTCACACCCCGACCGGCATAACACCTGGGATCGGAAATCTCCGATCCGCGGGTGTTTAACCCCTTTAAGCATGACGCAGGGCGTGTAAGTGCTCCCACATGGATCAGACCTCCCCCCCCCTTCCGATGTCCGTACTGGGGGATCCGATCCCTCCTCACAGCCCGGGGTCCGCGAGTGCCATTTTGGCCTAAATTAATGTCTCTTTTTAAAAAAAATCAAGTTTCTAAATCACACTTCTATTTTGTTTTACTCATGTAAAACTTAAAGGGGTTATAGACTTAATACCAGTTGTTTTACATACGTTGAGGGTGTAGTTTATATAGTGGGGTACTTTCTGGGGTTTTATTATTTAGGCCTTTCAAGTCACTTGAAAGCTGAGATGCCCCAAAATGTGAGTTTGGGCGATTTTCATGAAATTTGAAAAATAACCTAAAGTCTAAGCCTCATAACATCCTAGACAAAGGAGAGGATGGATAAAATATCATTCTAACATAAATCAGACATTCTGGAAATGTTAGTTATCTAGCTTTTGGGGAAGTGTTTCTTCCTGTCTGGAATGCGCCAGCTTTCACGCGACAGAAATCGGGGGAGCGTGGCCGTGCGAAAAACCGACGGATTCGGAAAAACTGTGGAATTTTTTAAAAAATTGTGGCGCAATAATAGCACTCACATGCACCAGGAAGAAGCAGGTGGAACTCTGGCGGATCTCAGTGCAGCAGCGACACCTAGTGGACATTGGGGCACAACCTTAGTGAATCCCGGCAGAACCACGATCAATGTCGGGCAACGCGTCACGGGATCGCGAATGGACCGAGTAATAAATGTGCCCCGATGAGTCTCGAGAAAACAATCTCAAATCACCAAATATGTAAAGCGTTCCAAAGTTATAACCAATTATTGGAGAAAAGTCGATTCGAAAAATTTAGTCTGGTCATTGAGCTGAAAACACGCGTCGGTGATAAGGGCTAAAATATAAACTTGTTTTATTCCAGTCTTACACCCGTAAGTACGAATGCCACTTTGTGACATTTGCGGAAAAAAATGTGAATAAAAAGTGATCAAAAGGTCATGCAGTCCCCAAAATGGTAGTATTAAAAATATAACCCTTTACACAGACAGACTGATGTTTGTTGACGTCAGAATAAGGAAATATTAAGATTTCATTTTTTTAAATCTAGTAAAACATAGTAAACCTTTATAAATTTGGTTTCTCATGATCATACAATGCCCTGAATAAAATGGGATGTGTAATTTGGAGTTCACAGGTAAAGCCGTAAAAATAGGGCCCAAAAAAAAAATGGCACACATTTTTTGTGTACAGCTCTTTAAAAGTTTTAAAAGTTATGGATTTTAGAAGTGGGGAATGAAAGAATGGAACACAGAATATAAAAGGACTGTGTCCTTAAGAGGTAATTATGGCTCCACTGTGTCGCTGTGGACACTCCTTCAAAAATGGGGTCTGTTTTGCTCCTACAAAGTCTATAGCCCTTCCAGGTATATCAGAGTGCATTGTCAGCTCAATCATAGGGGTTCTGCTACTCATCTGTATGTCAAAGTTACTGGGATATTTAAGTTTAAAAAGCTAAAAAATATTTCTTCTCTTTTTAAAGGACCTAAAAAAAAGTCTTTGATACTCTTGTACAGACCGTATGGTAAGGACCATTTCTCAACCTTTCAAACTCTATCATTTGCTGCAAATTTTCAATTAAGAGATATTGGCAATTATAGGAAGATCTCCAAATACTGAGGATCATCCAAGCTTTTAGCTTTATAGCTCCCTTAAGTCTTAAAGCTAATTCTGTGTGTGTGTGCCTTATTTAAGGGGACAAGATGTTTGGGGGATTACGGGTATGTATTGTGCGTGCAGTCTGAAAAGCCCGTAGGCACATAGCCGTTGGGCTAGTGACTGCATGCAGCCCTAGGGGTCACTAAAAGTTCAGTGGCCTGTCCCCTTGCAATAAGGGGTTAAGTTATTGAGCTGTTGGCTACGTGACTAGGGGCTGGGATAATTGTAGCCACACCTGGTGGGCTGGGACTTAGTTTTTATAAGGGGGCTGGTGTTTCCGCTCACCCTCTTTTCCTTGAAGAACTTTTCCCTCCCTCCCTCCCTCCCTATATATATGTTCATGTAAATTTATGGTAATGTCACAGCTGGCGGTGTGGTGTTGGGGTGAGGACCTACATGCAAACCCCTGCCAATTTATTGGCAAGGGAGTAGTTAACGAATAAGGCCCTCTACCGGTAGGATCAGAGTGAGTCTGATCAAACTCACCAAGGGATTCATGCCAAGTAAAAGTATAAATAATCAGAATAAAGTATAAAGCTGTAGATTCTGCTTTGAACAGGCAAGTAGCTGGAGGTGGCAAGGTGGCTTAGTGCTCTGGGTAGTTGTCTAGCAATTCTGACTTGCAGTGCGGGGGCCTGGGTTCAACTCAGCCACACAGATCAACAGCGCAACGAGTTTGTCTGTTCTCCCTGGGTTTGGTGGTCCTGGGTTCCTCCGGTTTCCTCCCACACTCCAAAAAAAAAAATACTGGTAGGGTGTTTACTTAGATGTTAAGCCCAATGGGGACAGGGACCAATTTGGCATGCTGTGAGATGCGAGCGCGTGAGTAAAGCTGTCGTGCGCTATATAATAAAGGAATTATTATAATAGTTAAGTGGACGTGTGAGTTATTGACAAATGAGTTGCTTGCAATGGTAACTCGTAGTTGAGGTAGGCAGCTGGGGATGCTACCACCGGGACAGGGAGGATATAAAACACCTGGGGGGAGGAGCCACAGCGTCCTTACTACCAGCACTTGGAGGAGCACATGTTCTGTACAGCAGTCCATTACACCATCATGGTCAATGAATGTAGAAGAGAGAGAGACAGCTCAGACACACTTCAGTACCGAAACTTAACCTAATCCCGGATACAAAGTCAGGAGACTCAAATCAGAAGCTGATCATCACAACATGGGAACAGCTCCATCCGCCTGCATCTATACCAGGCTGGTGCAGCATTCCTGAGGACCACTTCCAGACCACTCCAGGCTACCTAACAGAATGTGTTAACATTAGGCCCATGTCTGTAACTGTTAAATATAAAGAAACATTGCCTCCATTGATCCCTGGATACGGCTGTTTACCACCAACGGGCTTACCCTTTCCATACCCAGGGACTATTTACAGACACTTTGGAGAGAATCAGGGAGAACCAGTACATCATCCTCTCCCTCCATATTCTTGCAACAGCACCGCCTGGAGACTGCCAGGCTGTAGGAACCTGATACCGAGCAGCCGGGACACAGCGCACCTTGTCACACTAAGAGAGCCACTGACATGTATTTCTACGAGCCAGCTGTACTTCTGGCCCCAAAAAGAGTTGGCTATGGTCCCGGTGGGGGATGTTGCTCACATGGGAGCATACAATAACACCTCTCCAGTCTGTGCTACTCCCGCTAATAACAACTGTTAGATTATTAGTTCTGCAATCACTTCCCCCATATAAAACTTAACGTTTTGGAGGAGTTGTAGCTCCAGGAGTGTGATGTACTGTTTTGTGGGCAGAATTGTTGTGAGTGTGTAATGCGAGAGAATGATCTCATACCTGATGCAAGGGTGAACGGGGTTAGAGGCAAGAGCAGAGAAAGCCTCAGCCCCAACAGCCTCAGACAGAAAGCAAGACTGGCTGCCAACCACCGGAATTCAGAGATACAGGGTCGGAAAAAACCGGTGAGGGCCACTGACAATTGTGTACACAGTGATTTGATAGAGACACGTTGGAATTATATCAGCATGAAAAAGTGCAGTATGTCTGTTGTAACAACAGTAAATTAGGCAATGCTGTTATTTTGTATCCTGAGACATTCAAGAAAGTTGTCTGTTCAAAAACAGTGAGGAGAGCTGAGCTACTGGCCTGTCGAAGTGTATTGTCGCAGTGGGTTTTGTGATAAAATGCATATTGCTGACACGTATGGTTGTCAGCTACAGTTTAATATAAATGGATAAAAGGAAATAGTGGTGAAGGAAAAAGTTAAAGTTTTGAATGAACTGTTGTTCTATACCCTTAGGCACAGTCGCCACATGAAGATGGACCGTACAATTCAAATCATAATGGTTTAAAAGGTTTGGACATGAAAAGATTAAATCCTCGTCATACAACACCATGAATAAATTGGCTAGATGACAGGTGCTTTACTCGTCTGATCATAAACTACTGATTTCCAAAAGGCCAGCCTCCTCTACATACCAAAGGTTTGAGCTGTGGGAGAATAACCGGGGAACATGTGATCTGCCGTCTGTTCACCATAGGAACTAATACAGTCAGACCTGTACCCTGCCCCACTTTTTCATAGCTACCATGTCAATAGATGAGCACAAGCCTCTTCCCTTGCTCTGATGACATTCACATTGTTTTTTATTAATTAATATATTACGCATTATGCTAGAAACACTTGCAGTGTATGACGCTGAACAATCCCTGGGCATAATATTGGCAGATGGAGACATCCTTTTTGCCTTCGTCTGCCACTGTATACTTGTTTATATTTTAGAATGGCAAAAAACGCAGCAAGCTGCATCTTTCCATTCTTCTATGGCTTAGTGACGTAATGGCTCAGAAGGAGGTCATTGCAGCCCATGGATTGTTGCAAGTATACAGTCAGGGGGGTCCCCGTGATGTAACAGTCCATTAAAGGACAGTTACATCAGGGAGGAAAACCTGAAACTTCTGGTTATGTTCACTCATCCTCCTGCTTTCAGGGAACCAGATGATGTTTCCCCTTTGTTTATGCATTCAGTGGACATAAGTCCTAAACTTCCATTGTAAGGTATGTTGGGAATCCTCCTGACAATCCTTACAACTGAGACAACATGAGTGAACCTGTCTTACACTAACCTTACAGAGTCTGGAGAAGAGATATATTTCTTTTATCTATTGACACTGTGTGACATGGGGAGAGGAAAGATTTGCAGGGAGTAAATGTTAAAATGGAGGGCTAGCATGGCTGAAGGAGGGGAGCAATGAGGATGGAGGGGTTTGGAACAGAGTTCACAGTCTGAATTTTACCCTGGCGGAATAAAGGTAAAATATGATATACTTGAGGATAAGCCGTCCCAAGTATAAGCCGAGGCCCTTATTTTAACCACAAAAACCTGGTAAAAACCTACATTTTTTGTATCAGACGAGTTGGGTTTTAGCACATTGTTTGTGCTGAAAACACAATAGGCTAGACTCGGTCTATATGGTCAATTAGAAGAGACTTTGCTCTCTAGCCATCGATGAAAACTGCTTGGCACGATTAGTGATTTCCTATTGGTAAACATTATTTTAGCCTCTTTATAAAGTTGGAAAGGTGTACCACCGTCTTTAAGGTTAACTCGAAACAGGCTAAATGGTTTTATAAAATTCACGAAAATTATCAGACGTAAGAAAAAAACAGACGAACCGTATTCATTAAAAATGATGCATAATGCATTAAAATAAGAAAACTTACAATTGGGTACCTCTTCCATCCATCCAGCACAGTATTACTTCACTATTGTATCTGTTAAGCTGCTCACTATTGTTTCAGAAACTGCATGGGGTGGGGCAAGGCTTATTGAAGGGGGGGTTGCACTTGTGCATAAATTACAGTTTTGTTGCACATGAGGGCAGAAAATATGACTTAATTTGTATGAAGCATGTGCCTCATACAATTCACCATCTTTCCAGCACACAGGGAATCAGTACTCATGTAGGCAACACAGGGCATGAAAGACAGGCATGAAAGAGAGACACAAAAATGTTGAGGATACACAAAAACATTTGACCCTCCAAACATTTTCAAACGCTGCCTCTTCACAGCTTTATCTGCCCCTATGTACCCTCTTTCCTCCCACATACCCTATTAGTCACCCCCATGTTTCCCCCTCTACCTATACATTGTTCCCCCATGTTGCCCCTATCCTCACACTGATCCTCATCTCATTGTAGCAATTTGCAATAATGTGTCTCAAGTGTTGTATAACTAAGTTTTTCACCGACAGTAATCTTGATAGGCATCCATGTTTGAAGTTATTGGGGGACAATGTATCACTCGCCTTTGTTCCTTTTTTGTTGTTTTGTGCGACTTTTGAGAGAGTGGACTTTTTACATTTGTGACTTTTAAGGCACAGAATCAAGCAGCATTCCAACGTTAGCTACCTCAAGGATTAAACCCTTAGTGAACCACATTCAGATTTCTCCGTCGGTCACTAAGGGGTCTTAGGGTAGGCCGACGGGTTTCTAAGGGAACCTAAGGTCTCCACAGGCCTACTGAGCAATGAAATGCGTCCCCGTGAATCCGAGGACCTAATGAATAGCAGGCATAGGTTGATACTTCTAATGCATTGTTATTGCAGTCGATTAGTATGAACTAGTGGATCACATGATCACTAGTTCTATGATAGTAATGTGAAATAAAAGTAAAAAAAAAACACAAAAAATAAAAATTAATAAAAATGAAAAATAACATTTATAAAAAATGTCCCAAATCCCCTAACACATATAAAAATAAATAATAAAAAAAAAGTTAAAAAGGAAAAAAATCATGTGGGTATCACAGCGTCCAAAATGTCCAATCTATAAAGATAAAAAATGTTAAATCCCTGTGGTGAACCCCGTAATGGAAAAAGTGCGCTCAAATGTCTGATCAACACACTTTACACAACACAAAAATACATAATAAAAGGGAAAAGGTTGCACAGTCCCCAAAATGGTAGCAATGAAAACGGAAAAAATGACACCTTAGCCAACTCCATACTCCCACGTATGAAAAAGAGTATTGGAGGCAGAATATGGTAAATGTAATCTTTTTTTTTTTTTGGTACATAAGTTTTTAATTTTGGTTAATATAATAAAAAAAAAAATTGCTCCAGAAGAAACAGTGTTTGGCGAAATCCAGGTGTCGGACGGTGTATGAGGCTGAGGTCCCATTTATGCTAATGCGCATTTTTATTTCATGTTGTAAGTAGATCTTTTATTAAACTTTCATCTGCAAGATATATACACGTATTTGTACATGATTTCTTCAAAGCGGTCCACTGTGGTGAATGGTGGAAACAGAGGAAGAATCTTACTCGTGTTGGCCTGAATGATGGGCTATTCTTATTGGAGGATTACGGATTGTGCCATGAGAGAAACAAATGATAAGTGAAGAAGACTGTTTGAAATATCCTTTGAAGGAAAGCAAACAGTAAAAAACATTTGGAGCTCCGGTCAGATAAAAAAAATGTTAAAAATTATTATTTTAATGTGTTTTTACGTGTGGGAATGTGTATATTTCTGGATCAGTCCTGGACTGTTGGAGCTCTTTGAGTGAAGAGTGCAGCACGCTTCAAGGAACGTCGAATAATAACAATAATTCTTTATTTATATTCGCTACAGATTACGCAGCACTGCACCGAGCTTGCCAAATGGTTAAAATCTATAACACCTAATAAAACCTATGTAATTTAGTTATCCCTGTGATGTACCAAAGCAATAAGATATATTAGAGTAGTATTGGAATTTGAATTGTATTTCCACTTCCCCGTACAAGGGATGGATATAATATACCGTCACTAGGAAGAACAATTTGTTTACAGAAAAAAGAAGCCCTCCCCTCACAAGCTCTGTACATGGGAAAAAATAAAAAGTTATTGATTTTTGAAAGTGGGGAGCGCTCCATAAACAGAAAGGTAAAATGTAAAAAGCCATCAGTGGCATTGGGTCAAATATGTCAATATGCCCCCTATACCACATGATAAAAAGTTTACAAATTCTGTGGTATGAAGGTTTGTGGTACATGAGGCCACGTTCATCCTTTTGGTTACGTTTGGAGAACACAATCCAAAGGCTCCACTGGTGTTAACATATTTTGGTTATAATTATAACCGGATTAAAGTGACACATGCTGGTTTTAAAAAAATAGGTCTAGTCATCAAGGGCAAATGAGCTTGTACTAGGGGGCTAAGGCAAGTGTGTGACAAATTTATCTTTTTAGCCCAGATGTTGTTCAACTTGTGTGAGATTTTTCTGGTTGGAATGTCCCCATTCTTGCGCTAATAGTTACAAAACAAAGCATGCTAGACAAGACTTTACTTTGCAGCTTCTATTGGACTAAATAGTGCACACCACAAAACGTGAGTAAAGTGAGAACTAACAGGCAGCTTATCACATGTATCACAAAGCGGAAAACTTAAGATACATTGCAATGATTAAATAGGCAACTTCAAGAAACTTGAAAAAGTTGAGTTGAGTGCTTGTCAGGACTAATGTCAGGACAGCAGCCGATGTTTATGCTGCAGGGGGCGTTGGGAAACCCCCTAACTCTGGTTTTAGATGCTGGGATAAGCCACTATTGCAGCAGTGCAAGGGGATTTAACTACTGTGACATGTAGATTTTCCATTCAGGGTTGATCCAGCAGGTACCAGCCAGCTGACAGCCATCTTGCACAGATGATTATGCAGAGATACGTTACAGTACCCAGCGCAATCATCAGGAGGGAGGTATATTTGTACTGATGCAGAAAATGATTGCTAATCAGGGGTGATCATACTCGCATCCCGAATGGGTTTCATAGTGGTCAGGTAAAATAGGAGTAGAATTTGGGTTTGGAATACATTTATTTAGTGTCCTATATGTATTGCACATTATAAATATTAAAGGAATATCCTTAAAAAAAAACTTACATTTCATAAAATAGAGTCTGGCTTCCAAAAATGATCCTTTGTCAAAGAAAGATAACCAAATGTCAACAATATTCTGTTTATTCATTGTATAAATCAGTATCCCAGGCCTGTGACGAAAAAAAACGATGTTAACGTCATACGTTAAAGGCAGGTTCGGGACAAGGGATTTTGGTCAAACAAAAGTGTGCCCCCACCCACTATAAATCACAAAAAACCAGATCAGGAGAAAAATAAAATGGTGTGCCCTCCATAACAAACTCGTAAGAGAGAAATACAGTATCATTAACAAGTAAGGCCAAGTAATAAAGATAGCACTCATAAAAATGGTACCTCCAGTGAAAATACTGCACACATAAATATGTACCTAAAATGAATATACTATTAAAAAATATATACAAATAGTATGTATTATAGTATATTCATTTAGGTACAAAAAATTACTTGGCCTTAATTGGTTTGTAGTATATATAGTTATGTATATTTATAGCTATAGTATGTATATATATTATATACTATTCATTTTAGGTACATATTTATATGTGCAGTATTTCATGGAGGGTACACATTTTAGTGTGCATATTTGTATTACTTGGCCTTAATTGTTAATGATACTGTAGCAGTTGTCCTATTTATAAATATATACATACACTCAATGATTATATACCAAATAGATCTTCTTTTCTATGGCCTCTTTCCTTTTAGGCACAAATCATAGAAAGGATAGAAGATTTCTGGCATTGTTATTACGCACTGACAATAGAATGTAGATGAGACAGATCAGGAGATGAGATGCATGGATACCTATTGCACAGAGGCTGACAGACTTTACAATGTCAGCTGGTACATATCTGTCTCACAGATATGTGCCTCTAGTGATGGGAATTCGCTTTCTTTAGTGAGCTGGCTCATTAGGCTCCACTCACTAAGAGAAGCCGGCTTTCTGGCTCTGAATGGCTCCTACTAAAATATAATAGGGAGCCACAAGGCCAGTCAATCACACACACACTAAAAGGGGCGTGGTGAGCCAGTTAGTTAAGGGCAGAGTTAAACTCACATGCTCAAGTTGTTCGGAATGAACATTACTAGTGCCTGCCTGAAAAGCCGAGGCACATAGCCGTTGGGCTAGTGGACTGCATGCCCAGCCTAGGGTCACTAAAAGTTCAGTGGCCTGTCCTTGCAATAAGGGGTTAAGTTATTGAGCTGTTGGCTACGTGACTAGGGGCTGGATAATGTAGCCACACCTGGTGGGGCTGGGACTAGTTTTTATAAGGGGGCTGGTGTTTCCGCTCCCCTCTTTCCTTGAAAGAACTTTACGTTGAAGAAGTGTTCCTGGAGAGAGTATGGCCTCCCGCTGACGCGATCCGCAGCGCCTGGGACGAAGGTCCGCTGGTGGCATTTTGTTGCAGAGGCTCAGGATGAGCGTCGGCGTCGCCTCTGTCCAGATTTTCGGCGATCCGGTAGGATTTCGCGGCCGCTGCAGCGCCCCGCCTGTCTCCGTCGGCGAGGCGGACGCGTGCGACACTTTAGTAGGGCCCCCTGCTAATGTTAGGCCCCGTTCGCCTGGTGTGCTTCCGAACGGTCCGGAGGCACGATCCTTCGGCGGTCCGCGGAGCGGGCTCGAGGGGAGGAGAGAGGAGTCTCGGACTTCATCCCCCCCCACGCCGTGTCGGCTTCGTCAGTCGCAGGCCGGTACCGGTCTGCCTTTAGTTAGTACTGCCACCGGGAGGCGGGAGTTAAGACCCGCCTTCCCGGTGGCTGCCTGCGGTCGACGTAGCAACCAGCACCGCGACCAGCGGCAGGGTTGTCCCGTACCCCCGCTCCCCTGCAGCGTGGCCCTAATGACAGGCCAGGCATGGGGGCAGCTGGCTACATCTGCCCCCAGACCCAGCCTCGGCCACTAATCCCCTGCCCTGCCTTACGGGTAGAGATCATGCTAATCCATTTCCTCCCTCCTCCATAGGGTGCTGATCTTGAAGACGCCGTTCTGATGAGGATTTGTTGCAGAATGATTTGCCACCGCTTGACCCCATAACCTGGTGGTACCTCCCCCTCTGGTGGCTCCCATGATGGCTGGAATGTGGGAACGGGGTTAACATGCTTGCCAGGGTCCGCGGGGCCCCGTCCGTTACATCCAGGGCGGGTCGGGTCGCAGTCGGGCTCCGTCTCCTCCGGGCGCCGGGTTCCGCTCACGGTCTGAGAAAGAAGACGTCGCGTTCCCCTCGTCCAGGTCCGAGTCCCCCGCTCGTCTCCCGCGCCTCTTCTGATCCTCAGATCTCCATGCCAAAACGCCGTTCTGGCGGGCAGCAGGTCTCGGCACGGCTCAACTAGCTCCCGCGGTCACGAGGGATGCAGGCTCAGACAGCTCCAGCGGCAACGGTGCACCAGGGTCGTCAGCAGTGATGCTCTAGTCCCCTGCGGTTGGTGAGTCCGCCTGCTTGCAGGCCTGGGTGGGTCGGGTTTTGACTCTGCTTTTTGTCGCTATTAGATCAATTTTAGGGTCAACGGGGGGCGACTCCGCCGCCCCGGGTGAACGTTCAGGAAAAAACCTACGGCAGAAGCCTCAAATCTCCGTCACCCCAGTGGTACCCGAATTGGGATGTTTAACCTATTTTCTGGGGTTTCCCCTCGGCTCTCAGTCTGTCAAGGGGACACTAAGGATAAGATTTATCGCAATGATTACATTGTATATGGTCTTGGTGTCTGGATTCGGTGGGCGACAAGGAGCGCCGTTTCGAACGTGGGGTGTGTGGAGGGAAGGCGAAGGTTGTAAGACTTTTAATAATTGGATTCAGGCGTTGCTGTGCTTGGTGGAATCAACTCAGAAACGCCTGAAAAAGCCCCCAGCTTTTTGTTACTTTGACATTATTTTTAGTAGCACGTTTCGGTCCCACGGGGGTTCCGCCGTGGTGGCAGTACGATGAGGAGTTTCGGAGGAGGCTGGCTCAGGGCCCGAGGTCCGGTGGGCTCAAAAGCCACAGATGTGTGGCTCGCCTGATGACTAATACGAGCCCTTTCAGCGGCGCTCCTCCTCCTCTTTGCCTCCACTCCAGCGGGGATTCTTGGGCCGGGGGCTGGCTCGCCAGGTCGGGGACATGCTGGATGTTCAAGACGGCCACTGCCGTTTTATGGATCGTGCAAGTTCAGGAACGAGTGCTCCAACTGCGTGGAACTCACGCAGCCATCCGCTGTTCCCGACGGCATCTGCGCGCCCGCGGAGTCCGGTGTGTTTAGAACGGGAGGACACCGGTTCGCATCAAAAAATGTTGCCCCTGGTTAGAAATGTACCCCAGGAGAGCGGAAGCCGCGTTACTTAGGACGGGTTTTACTTTCGGTTTCTTTATAACATTCTCCCCTAGCAACTTCCCTGTTTTTTAAAAAAAATCTTAAGTCGCTTTTGAGTTTCCAGAAATATCGTTCAAAAGATTGACAAGGAGTTGAGTTGGGGAGAAATGGCCGCCCATTCGTTGTTGCGCCTTCCATAATTTGCGGGGTTGCCCTCGGGGTGGTACCCAAAAAGGAGCAGGAAAATTCAGAATTATCCTCATCTATCGCACTCCTAGGGGGCCTCGGTAAAATGGATTGGGAAGGATTTGGCATCGGTAGCAATGTTACTGTTTGATAGGGCTATTGGTTGGGTCGCGCGGCAGGCAGGGCAAGGGGCATTGTTGGCGAAGCTGACATAGGTCTGCGTTCAGGCTGCTGCGGTTCACTCCGATTGTTTCATTTATTGGGTTGCCAGCTGGACGAGAAGTTTTATTATGATGATGTGCCTCCCCTATGGGTTGTCTATCTCTGTTTTATTTTGAGGTTTTAGCACCTTCCTGGAATGGCGGTAAAACACGAAACTTCTCCACGCTGGTAACTCATTATTTGGAAGATTTTCTTTTTGTCGGGCCCCGGGGGCTTGGCCATTGCGCTTACCTGTGGCTTCTTTTCGTTACCTGGCGCAGGCAGTTTGGTGGTGCCCCTGTCCGCAGAAAAAACATGAAGGCCTTGTACGGTTCTTCCTTTTAGGGATGAGATGACTCTGTCGCTATGGAGTTTCGGATCCGTCAGTATAAGTTAGCTAAGTTGCGCGTAGCATTGCATGATGCTTGGCGAGCAAAAGGTGTCGTTGCCAGCAGGTCAGTCGTCGGGGTCTGCTGGTGTTTGCTTCTCGCGTTATGTCCCATGGGTCGGGTTTTCTCCCGCCGCTCTCGTTGGCTAATGCGGGGCTCGGGCCCTCATCATGGATACGCATGACGTAAAGGGATGAAGTCAGATTGGGGTAGGGAGGTTTTTCTAGCCGAGACTTACAACGGGCGGACCTGCTGGCGTGAGGCGGAGGTGGTTAGCCTGATCTTCAGCGTACTCCGATGCTTCAGGGGGGATGGGTTTGGGGTGTTGCGGTTAGGCATGGTGTGAGGAGCAGTGGCTAAGCATTGGAAAGACCGGGGGGTGGTGTGATGTTAATCTAACTTTGTTGGAATTTTTCCCTATAGTAGGGGGTGGTGGAGTTGTGGGGCGGCAACCAGCTGGCAAATAAGTCGGTGTCTTTTGGACGATAATATGAGCGTTGTTCATGTAGTGAACAGCATGTCGTCATCTTCCCTCCCGGTGTTGTGTTGTGCGGCGTTTTGTGTTGCGGTTGTGTACAGTACAATATCTCTTTAAGGCGGACACGTCCCGGGGTTGATAATAGGGTAGCTGACGCTCCTCACATTGTGTGGCAGGGTGTTCCGGTCGCTTTGCCCTTTGGCGGAATGCGGAGGGGACCCCGTGCCAGGTTCCCTTGGTCAACCCTGGAAGCAGCTTCTGCCGTTGACAGTCCTTCACTGGCCCCATCTACGTGGTCCGACATGGTAAAAGATGCGGGAGATGGTCGCGAGGTGGCGAGGGGCGGGGGTGTCGAGTTGATGCGGGTTCCGGCTAGATGTTACCTTGCGTTACCTGGAAAATTGAGGTCCAGGGTTTGTCGGGTTGGGGCGCAGCGGCGGCTATCGGGCATTGCCTTTTTCTTTAGACTGCACGGTTGGGCGGAGTTACGCGTAGCTTCTTTATCGGCAGGTGATTAAGGGGTGGAAAAAGGAGGCGGTGCGTCGGGAGTCGCTGTAACCTGTCTCTTTTCGGTTTTTGTTGGTTTTATTGCCCGCAATTGGGAATGCGTATGTCGGGATCATTTCGAGACACAGTTATTCCAAGCCGCTTTTGCCATCGCCTTTTTCGGGCCCTTAGGGTTTCCGAGTTGGTTCCTCCAAGTGAGTCCCAGGCCAGGGGGGCTCTGTATGAGGACGTTTTGGTCTCCGCCGCGGGTTTACGTTCCGTATACGGCGATCAAAAACTGACGTTTTGGTGCAGTTGTTGGGTGGGCATTGCGTCCTATGGTGGTTGGGCTTGCCGTGTCGGCAGTTGCAGAGGTTCTTGGGTTGTAAGGGTGGGTGGATCCCCAATTTCTATCGCATGCGGATTGTTCCCCACTCATCGCGTTCCAATTCTCTGTGGTGTTTAACGAAGGCGCCTTGTATCTGCTGGATCTCCACGAGTTCGACACGCACTCGTTCCGGATTGGCGCTGCGACTACTGCTAGCGAATTGGGCTGAAGTCCAGAGGATAGGGCGGTGGCGCTCCGACTGTTTTGCTGGATATATTCGTCCTGACTTTACTGATGATTGATTTTTCCTTCTTTTAGGATTCCCGCCTATGTATGGATTCTGGGTCTCCTTATTTTCTGAGGCTGAGCAGAGCATTGCTGGGCCAGGTGACGATCCTCGCTTCTACGACGCAGACATCCCTGGCAGGGGAATCAGGGTCTGCGTGGCTGGCAGGCGTTACCTGATAATTAGTCGATATTAGTCGTTCTCCGGGCGAGCCCCTTCCATACTGGTTCTGCACTTGGGGGCAATGATCTTTTGCTCTGTTCGCCGGGTGAATTGATCTCTTTGATACAGTCAGATTTGAGAGGTTTTCTTCATCTTTTCTAAATTTGTTTTAGTTTGTCCGAGATCATCCCAGGGCTATATGGGAGGGTGCGAGAGACGCAGCGGGGGTTGAGATGAGTGAGAGGTTGTTAAATACAAGGTTTCCCGTTTGTAAGAGAGAGAGGGCGAGTGGTTTGTAAGACCAGGGAGTTGGAGGGGGACAATCGGGGCCTGTTGCTGCAGCCGAGGGTACACTTAAATGATATCGGGCTGGATATTTTCCTGTCGGATTGCAGGATGGTATTGAAAGGGCATTGTCCCTGATGAGTGGGGTCGGAGGGACATGTAGGTGAACATGTCCTCCTCCGTGGGCGGTGTGGTGTTGGGGTGAGGACCACATGCCTCCCAGGAGGCTGGCATTTCAGTGCCCCTTTAATTCTTATTGTTAATCCTGGAGGTTATCCGGTTAAAAGTTTAAGTTGATTACTCCATGAGTACAGTTTAGAAGTTATCAGTTAAATAAAAGCTTTGGCCGACTCCTGATGTCACTCCAATTATGGTTAAGTATTCTGTGTGTGTGTGCCTTATTTAGGGGACAAGATGTTTGGGGGATTACGGGTATGATTGTGCGTTGCAGTCTGAAAAGCCCGGGCACATAGCGTGGGATAGGGACTGCATGCAGCCCTAGGGGTCACTAAAAGTTCAGTGGCCTGTCCCCTTGCATAAGGGTTAAGTTATTGAGCTGTGTGGCTCGTGACTAGGGGCTGGGATAATTGTAGCCACACCTGGTGGGCTGGGACTTGTTTTATAAGGGGGCTGGTGTTTCCGCTCACCCTCTTTTCCTTGAAGAACTTTTCCCTCCCTCCCTCCTCCCTATATATATGTTATGTAAATTATGGTAATGTCGACAGACTGGCGGTGTGGTGTTGGGGTGAGGACCTACATGCCCTCCCAGGAGGCTGGCATTTCAGGTGCCCCTTAATTCTTATTGTTAATCCTGGAGGTTATATGGTTAAAGTTTAAGTTGATACTCATGAGTAAAAGTTAGAATTTTATACAGTTAAATAAAAGCGTGGCCGACTCCTGATGGTCACTCCACATTATGGTAAGCTAATTTGTGTGTGTGTGTGCCTTTAAGGGGACAAGATGTTGGGGGATTACGGATGTATTGTGCGTGCAGTCTCCCCTTCCCCAGATCATTATCTCCTTGTAGTTTGCATCTCTCTTTCCTCACAAGTGCTGGCAGGAAGTGAATCAGTGAATGTCTGTGACTCTGTGCTGTACTGCAGGGGGCAGGCTAAGGCACAGAGCAGAGAGACAGAATCTCAATAGCACCAAGTCAAACAGGAACTCAGATGGCGGCCACCCGGCCCTAAGCAGAAAGTTACAGGGTCGTGTCTAGGGGCAACTAAAATGTGTACACCAGGATGATAGAGACAGGTTGGACTTATATCTGTGAAATGCTTTTGTATTTTGTTAATAACAGTTAATAACAGTGAAAGAATGTTTATTTTGTTATCCTGAGTACATATAAGAAACTTGCCTCGTGGGAATACCCCTAATTTTCACAAAAGAAAACACCTTGCCTACACATTTCTGAAGACTTTCAGACCATTTTTCCCTTATCAACTTTGGTGACAAAGGTTTGTGTGGTATCTGGAAGGGGCGTGGTGTCTGGAAAGGGGAGTGGCCAGGTGAAATATAGAATATAATTTGTGTCCCCTCTGGCAGGACCCCTTCTTCTTTTAGCTTATTGCCTAGGTTTTTTACAAAAAAAGGTTTTTGAAATTATCCAAATGAGCCTGAGGGGCTCCAGGCTCATATCTGTAAATGGCCTATTTCTCAAAAAAAGGGCAAAAAGGTGTGTTGTAGACTTCCTTTAGTAAATTCCTCTCAATGTTTTTGATAATAGTAGGACATGATTGATTGCATAACCAAAAACTGTAAAAACCAATAACAAGTGAACAAATAAATGATGAAAAATATTACCTACTACCCCCTCCCACTGGGGGAGTAACCATTACTATCCTAATAAATGGACAATAAAGGTGCTCATGTTAGGCCCCTCTGACTCTTCTAAGATGGTGTTTTTTTAAGGACAGAAAATGATGGTATGGTGAAATCCAATATCACATTTTCTCCTTTTATCATTGTTATTTGATAAGACTTAATGGGAGCCTATAAAAGCTAAAAGCTTTGGATGATCCTCAGTATTTTGGAGATTTTCCTATAATTGCCAAATATCTCTTAATTGAAAATTTGCAGCTACATGATAGAGTTTGAAAGGTTGAGAAATGGTCCTTACCAGTACGGTCTGTACAAGAGTAGTCAAAGACTTTTTTTTAGTGTCCTTTAAAAAGAGAAGAAATATTTTATTAGCTTTTTTAAACTTAAATATCCCAAGTAACTTTGACATGACAGATGAGTAGCAGAACCCCTATGATTGAGCTGACAATGCACTCTGATATACCTGGAAGGGCTATAGACTTTGTATGGAGCACAACAGACCCCATTTTTGAAGGATTGTCCACAGCGACACAGTGGAGCCATAATTAACCTCTTAAGGACACAGTCCTTTTTATATTCTGTAGTTCCATTCTTCATTCCCCACTTCTAAAAATCCATAACTTTTTAAAACTTTTAAAGAGCTGTACACAAAAATGTGTGCCATTTTTTTTTTGGGCCCTATTTTTACGGCTTTACCTGTGAACTCCAAATTACACATCCCATTTATTCAGTGGCATTGTATGATCATAGAGATACCAAATTTATAAAGGTTTACTATGTTTTACTAGATTTAAAAAAATGAAATCTTAATATTTCCTTATTCTGACGCCAATAACATCAGTCTGTCTGTGTAAAGGGTTATATTTTTAATACTACCATTTTGGGGACTGCATGACCTTTTGATCACTTTTTATTCACATTTTTTTCCGCAAAATGTCACAAAAGTGGCAATTCGTACATTACAGGGTGTACAGACTGGAATAACAAGTTTTATATTTTAGCCCCTTATCACCGACGCTTGTTTTCAGCTCAATGACCAGACTAAATTTTTTCGAATCTGACTTTTCTCACAATAATTGGTTATAACTTTGGAACGCTTTACATATTGGTGATTTTGAGATTGTTTTCTCGAGACTCATCGGGGCACATTTACTTACTCGGTCCATTCGCGATCCCGTGACGCGTTGCCCGACATTGATTCGGGTTCTGCCGGGATTCACTAAGGTTGTGCGCCCAATGTCCACTAGGTGTCGCTGCTGCACTGAGATCCGCCAGAGTTCACCTGCTTCTTCCTGGTGCATGCTATTATTGCGCCACAATTTTTTAAAAAATTCTGCAGTTTTTCCGAATCCGTCGGTTTTTCCGACGGCCACGCCCCCCGATTTCTGTCGCGTGAAAGCTGGCGCATTCCAGACAGGAAGAAACACTTCCCCAAAAGCTAGATAACTAACATTTCCAGAATGTCTGATTTATGTTAGAATTATATTTTATGCATCCTCTCCTTTTTCTAGGATGTTATGAGGCTTAGAACTTTAGGTTATTTTTCAAATTTTCATGAAAATCGCCCAAACTCACATTTTGAGGGGCATCTCAGCTTTCAAGTGACTTTGAAAGGCCTAAATAATAAAACCCCATAAATTACCCCACTATATAAACTACACCCCTCAACGTATGTAAAACAACTTGTATTAAGTCTATTAACCCTTTAAGTTTTTCACATGGGTTAAAACAAAATAGAAGTGTGATTTAGAAACTTGATTTTTTTTAAAAAGATACATTAATTTAGGCCAAAAATGGCACTCGCCGGACCCCGGGGCTGTGGCAGGAGGGATCGGATCCCCCAGTACGGACATCGGGAAGGGGGGGGGGAGGGTCTGATCCATGGTGGGAACACTTACACGCCCTGCGGTCATGCTTAAGGGGTTAAACACCCGGGATCGGAGAATTTCCGATCCCAGGTGTTAGTGCCGGGTCTGGGCTGTGACATCATAGCCTGAGACAGCACCAAACTGACCCGATGTCCCGAAATCTTCTTCTGACGCGCCACCGTAGAAAGGCGTTGCGTCAGAAGAAGTACTCTTAACCCCTAGGCGCACCTGGGAGTTATAGTACGTCCCTGCGCGTAGATGCCTTGCGCACCGGGACATGCTATAATGTCCTGCTTCTGGCACTGGCTCACGAACGGAGCCCTCAACTTACAATTTATGGAGTTCTATGGAAAGGGGGTGATTTGGACTGTCGTAATTTAAAAAATTTTTTGCCTTTTTTATTTTTATTTATTTACTGAATTTTAGGTTCCCTAGGGTATGTGAATCACAGGAGGTCTGATCATTTCTAACATAGGTTCATGGCAATACTACAGTACTATTAGTACTAATTTTTGTTTGTATTGCATAGAATGATACTTACCACATTAATTATATTGTAAAGAAACATGTAATACACTTCTATATAAGTGGGTTCTCTCCAGTCTTTTGCAGGGCGGACAGAGGAACTGGGAAACTTCAAGCTGTTCACAATAGCTTCATAACTGCAGTTTTGACAAGAGTATGAACCTATGAATAAAATGACACACACATGATTAACAGATTAGGAGGGAAATATATTGTCGCATCTGTGTCGATTTTGTGGTGCACAATTGAATATGATGTCACTTGGTCCTGAATATGGGAAGCCTCCTTCTGGTCAACTGCTACATTTGAGAAAGATCAGCATTAGTAGTGACATGATCTGTGTCTTCCCATAATTTGTCTGTATGCATACCACTGCTGAATATTGTCTGTGGTTTTCATATAAATTAATAATATTTAAAAATAATTATAAATACTGTTGCTGAAAAATAAACTGCTTATCCACCCAACTTGCACCTCCTAGGACAGTGGTGGCGAACCTGTGGCACGAGGTGGCGCTCATAGCTTTTTCTGTGGGCACCCAGGCCTTCACCCCAGCACAGAATTTGCTAGACGTGACTCAAGGCTTCCTCCTGTGGTCCAAGACGCCTATGGACATGCTATGCGGTCCAGCCGGGATTCATTAAGGCAGTTCCTCCGACGTCCACCAGGTGGCGCTGCTGTGCTGAAGAGCATCGGAACGCACTCAAGTTCACCGGCCTATTCCTAGTAAAGGTAAGTGCAAGCTACGCTACACTTTTTTTGTTTTAAATGCGGCGGTTTTTCCAAATCCGTTGGGTTTTTGTTCGGCCACGCCCCCCGATTTCCGTCGCGTGCATGCCAGCGCCGATGCGCCACGACCCGATCGTGTGCGCCAGAATCCTGGGGCAATTCGGGGGAATCGGCGCAAGTCGGAAATATTCGGGTAACACGTCGGGAAAGCGCAAATCGGACCCTTAGTAAATGACCCCCATAGTGGTTGTTCACAATTGCAAGCGTTTCGGTGGTAATGCTTCTGCAATGAGGCCAAGCCCCTCTCACAGCCTTTGAATGGCCACTAGTCAAACACTGTGGGGCACATTTACTAAGGGTCCGCACACAGCATTTCCGTCGGGTTTCCCGACTATTTCCGATTTGCGACGCATTTAACAGCAGTTTTTGTTGCACGCGTTCGGATTTTGGTGCAATCGCATACACCTGGAAGAAGATGGTGAACTTCAGTGGACCTCAGCGGGGAAGCGACACATGCAGGATATCGGGCGCACGATCTTTGTGAATCATGGCATCCTCATCGGACAACGCATCTCGGGGTTAGCGACATGACTGGGTAAGTCAATGTGCCCCTGTATGTCAACACAGCCTTATAATAAGAGAGGAGCCATCTTTCAGAGTTCTCTTTATGCTGCTTTTCACATCACAGGACATATTTACCGCTCGTCTTCTTCTCTCCAACTACATGATCTGTGACCTCTAGTCACAATGTTTTTACATGAAACATTGTATAATCTGATAATCAGCGGGTTCTGGTTCAGGGCTTGAGGGTGTTCTCAGTGTCCTGCTTCACACGGAGCGACACAAGGCAGCACACGGAGCGCTTCAGTAATCAGCAGTCCCCTGTTTCATTTAACGGACAGCAGCACTCTCCACCTGCCCTGCAACGCGGGAAAATGCCTTCCTGTTTCCAAGTGATCTGCCATTTTACATAAAATTATAATTTTTTGACTTTATATAAGAAGCTTATTTACATGAAGATTGGAGCTTTTCTAGTCTAGTATATCATAACAAAAAGGAATGCAAAGAAAATTCTGAGTAATTACAGTAAATGGTGACTATTTGATGCATTTGAAGAAAATATGCACATATTCATACCTCCGAACCGTCCCGGAATCAGTTGGTCAGTCCTAGTTTTTTGCCTCTGTCCTGCCGCCCAGGGTGGTTGGGAGACTGTCCTGATATGTCCCGTTTGGCCCCAGATCCTGGGACAGAGTCCTGCACATGCAGCTTTTATGGGACCAGGAGATGGGAACAGCCCAGCTGCTGTAGTCTCCTCACACAGGCAGCCAGCACTCAGCATGGGACCCTCCTCCCTCTCCCCCGGGGCCCCGACACCCAGTGCATGTCGTGATGTCTCCCAGACAGAAGAGGTGAAGATCACCACGAGCCACTGCACCAAGAGAGCAGCAGTTATTAACCTGATACCTGTTGTTATTCTGTGAAACCACTTAGATCCTGTAGGCTGACCACAGCATGTAAGGTATTTAATTCTGAGGATAAGGGTTCTTTCCATGCTGAGTGTTAGCAGTCCTCATGCTCATGAACATTGTTTTATGACATGTCCTAGCCGCTGTTTTAAAGGCTTTAGAGATGAATTATGGCAACATCAATAATAAAGCCCATGTAAATTAGGCCTCACACCATGAACAAATTCATATCTCCAACTGACCAGATTGGTGTGTAAGAATAACAATCAAAAAATCTAAATAAATAACTTAAAATTTTATCTGTACACCAGTTTAAAAACACATAAAAAAGCATGCATAAAGATTTGTGTGTATCTGGGAAGTGGTTACAATATTACCAATATACTCCCCCCCTATACCACCCCACCATTCCTATAGGGTACAGGTAATGATATGAAAAAAGCATTCAAAAGCATCTCTAAATATTGGGGCACATTTACTAACAACAGTATATGCAGTTTGTCTGTGTAGTGTGCAGTGGGCACCAGATTAAGGATTTCTGGTGCACGTTCTTCTTGTATCTGGCGCCCTGTACTGCTCTGACAGAGGACGCCACTTTTTAGGTACACTTTTAACATTGTGGGGGGGGGGGCACAATTCTGTCAGAATTAGCATTTTAAATCTGGCGCATGGTCCGACTGAGCACCGGAACGCCCCCTAATTTGTAGAGTAGAGCGTGGATGTTGTTGGGAGGGGTTAATAGGAGATGTGCACTCCTGATCAGTAGCTGCTAGGTGCAGGAAAATATCAGTCCTGGCATGTAAAAAGCTCTAAGTGATATCATAGTCATGTGACTGATCATATGCTTCAGGCCATCCCATTACATAGCAGGAATGGTATGTAGCATTGTTGTTTGTATTTGAAAATTTGAATGTTGTAGAGTTGTATATGTGTGAAAGTTTTAACCCCTTACTGACGCGCGCCGTAATAGTACTGCGCATGTCGGGTCCCAGTGCATGGAGATGGCTCACAGGCTGAGCCCTCTCCATAGCCGGTAAGTATTTGCTGCATATTCCAGCAAAGTTTTACCGATAACACCCGGAATTGGTGCTAGCATTGATCGCGGGTGTTTTGCCGCCTATCGCCGCAGGCAAAGCTGTCGGCGGCTTAAAAAAGATGGCGGTTCATGGGCCGCCATCTTGCCAAGGATTGTCGTTCCCCCTGATGTCATCGGGGAGCAGCGATCCGTCGCCATGACAGCCTCGGGTCTTCTGAAGCCTCGGGTCTTCTGACTCGTGTTAAAACTACCATTACAATGTGTTATCAGCACATTGTAATGAATGAAGATAAAAATCCCCTGTAGTATGGCAGTATATGATAGGATCGATCAGGTTAAAGTACCCTAGGTAGTCTGAAAAATAGTAAAAATAAAAAAAAGTTAAAAACAAAATTATAATTTAAAAAAAATTCTAATCACCCCCCTTTCCCTAGAACTGATTTAAATATAAATAAACAGTAAAAATCATAAACACATTAGATATTGCCACATCTGAAAATGCCAGATCTATCAAAATATAATAACATTTTTTTAATGTGTTTAACTCTGTTACAGGAAATAGCCCCAATAGCACTTTTTTGCCATTTTGAAAAATATAAAAAAATCTATAAAAAGTGATCAAAAGGTCGTACATTCCTAAAAATGATAGAAATGAAAAAAAATAAATAATACCACCCACAGCTCCATACACCAAAGTATGAAAAAAGTTATTGGTGCCAGAAGATGGCAAAATAAAAGAAAAAATCTGTACAGGTTTTAATGTTTGTAAATGTATGAAAACATTATAAAACCTATACAAATTTGATATCCCCATAATCCTACCGAACAAAAGAATAAAGTAGACATGTCATTTGGGGCGCTCAGTGAAAGCTGTAAAGTCCAAGCCCATAAGAAAACGATGCAAATGCTTTTTTTCACTATTTTCACTGCATTTGAAATTTTTTTTCCTGCTTCCCAGTACACGGCATGGAATATTAAATACCGTCACTATGAAGTGCAATGTGTTATGCAGAAAACAAGCCATCACAGACTTCCTTACGTGTAAATATAAAAAAGTTATAGATGGTTGAATGTGGGGAGTGAAAAATAGAAATGAAAAAAACAAAAAAAGGCCAGGTCATTAAGGGGTTAATGCACAATGAAGAGCTCCGGCTCCCCATCAGTTCTAATGGATGGCATCAAATCCTGCACACAGCACAGCACAAATTTAAGAGAAAAGAATGTAGATAAATTACTTTCAATGTGCACTAAATGGATAAGTTGATATTGCAAAGCACAATCACATTTTAGACAGAGAAAGCAAAAAAAGTAAATATAACAAAATAATAATATAACAATAATTCTTTATTATTAGCGCTGGGGTCCTGGGTTCAGTTCCCACCCAGGTCAACATCTGCAAAGAGTTTGTATGTTCTCTCCGTGTTTGTGTGGGTTTCCTCCAGGTCCTCTAGTTTCCTCCCACACTCCAAAAACATACTGGTAGGTTGTTAGCCCCATGGAGACAGGGACTGGTTTGGCAAGCTCTGTGCAGCGCTGCATAATCTGTATACGCTATATAAATAAAGGAATTATTCTTATATTATTATTTTGACAGACTTTTTTTTCTTTCTCTGTCTAAAATGTGATTGTGATTTGCAATATCAACCTATCTATTTAATGCACATTGAATGTAATTTATCTACATTCTTTTCTCTTAAATTTGTGGCAATGTCTCAATTTTTGACAAAGTTTGGCGCAACAGAATTTTTCAGTGTTGCACCTGATATATCTTTACAATTCAGATGTGGACATTCAAAAAAGGAGCAAATTCTTGTGAAAATAAACTCTTATAAGCAGACATAGGGAAAAAAAGTTTAGACGTGATTGCGTGATTGCAGAAGAATTTTTTATTAAGTCACAAAACACTGACAGACTGAGGTACCAGGTGTATTAACCTCTAAGATAAGTCACGCAAGCTCAAAACCTCTAGTAAGAATTTTGAGGTCATTGCTTGTTAGTCCCATTGTGACTCAGGGGAGAGTATATGTACATCGTTGTCTACAGTATGTGTTAAGCCCAAGAACAACATGTAAGTGCACAAGAAGTACATTTTCAGAAATTAAATGTAAATATCACCCATTTAACAACTGATGAAAAGCTAAATATATAATATATTACATATAAGAGAATGGCTTACCTATTAGGAAGACGAGAGAAAGAAATATACAACATGCTCCATATACAGCCATGATTGAGTAAGGCTGAAATTCTGGCTTGGTGTGTTCTGCCTCAGGGATTTTTGAAGGGGAAGATATTTTCAGAAGCTTTTACACGACTACAGGTTGATAAACTTGTTGGAAAGATATTTTGCAACGCAGGCGCAAATGTTCAGCTGTAATGTGAAAAGTAGAAATAATGGGAAAAAAAATGTCAAATAGTAATTAATAAGAATCTAAAATAATTTTTTTTGGGGGGAGTCAAGCAGGATCATATGCTTTGGTAGCACATACTATTCTCCATATCAATGTACAGTATGAAACTGTTCTCTAAGAATTTATTCAATAACAGGATACACATATTATATAAAGATCTATTTGTGCTAAGCAAAATTCATGAATCAAGTTATATTGTAATCAAACTGCATAAGCCAGTAACCTCTTCACTGTGTACTCATTTTAGTGGGTTCCTACACAATGAGTGCGGCTACACATATCGTCTATTGTTGCCACAAAATAGTACACTGTACCCAGGGCTGATTTTAGTCTAATTTTTGTCTGAGGCGAAAATAGAAATGCCGCCTCCCCCTCTTGTCTGTGTGTTCAGTTGTCCATTTCTAAATATAATAAATCAGTTACTTACCTCAACTCCAGTCACGCTCCCCCACCGCCACTCAGCCCTCTTCATCTTCCCGGATCCTCTCCTGCCTTCTGCTCTCTGTCGGGACACAGGTAGTGTGACATCATCCCCCAGAGCAACAGAGCGACACAGACAGAAGGATATGTGCCGCTCTGTACATCATTTGCGTCTGTATCTTAAAGATTTATAATGTGGGAGATTGGGGTAGCAATGGCCACCCAAATCACCCACATTGTGATCTCTTTCTTGCCGCCTTCTCTGGGCTTGGACATCTGCCGTCTGAGGCAAGGTTATCATTTTGCCTAATGGCAGATGTGGCCCTGACTGACCACACAGTAGGGACAGGATTCTTTGCATCATATCATTATGTATGATAAAAGAAATCCCTATGTAATGTCCTATTAGGACTCAATAGGACTGATCCCTCTACTGGGTTCTGTAACTCAGGTACCTAGCCAGTTAGAGACCCTAACTCATCTTTCCTCAATACAGATGCATATCAAATCCTCTTGTTAGATTGCATTGTACTGCACTTTGGTAAAATAGCATCCCCTAGTGACAGAGATAGGTATTAACCATGTACACTATTTCTCATATATGTATGGTTTACTGACAAAGGGTTAATGTGTTTTATTTATGTTAAAAGCAATGTTTGCATATTCCCTGGGGTAAGAAAGGCTGCTTTACCAGAGCTGGGTTAAAAGTCTATAAATATTGGCTCGCCAGTAGCTCTGCAGATCATGTAAATTGCTGCTGATTTATCTGATACCTGACCAAGCCATCCACTCCATTCCAAGTCTTTAGCTGTCCACATACACTGTTGGCCCCCGGTGGGGATGTTGCATTTGCTTTGCCCTCTAAACAGCAGCACCAATACTATAATTGTTCCCAGTGTGGCTGCTGCTGTTTAGAGGGAGTAGCGAGGATTCCTAATGATATGATGCATGGAATCCCATCCCTGCACTGAGGTCAGCCTCTGCCACAGGACGCATGATTCATGATCATAGGCTAATCACGCCTTATTTAGCCAAGGTGTTTTTTATTCGGAGTGCTGGAGCCCAGAAATAAATGAGGTGAACGAATTCAAAACGATATCAACATTTGGAAAGGAATAGATCTGGATTGCACGTCTACACATTATAAAATGATCTATCTCCTCTAGGCTATAAATCAAACTCAATGTTCATATAGCAGCACCCCCACCATGTCATACTGAAACCAACTTGCATAGAAATCTACTAAAACAAGGTTATGGTGAAGAGGTTAGTGGGCTTATGCAATTTGATTGACATTTAACTGAAAACTTCGATTTTTGATTTTGAGCATTTGCAGAATATGAACATCTGGTACAAAAAATAATAATGCTATAAATAAATTAACACAACAAAACTCATTAATCATAAAATGCAGCTTAAGTAGTTAATTAATAATAATAATTCCTTTATTTATATAGCGCACACATATCACTTGGTGCTGCACAGAGCTTGCCAAATTGGTCCCTGTCCCCAATGGGGCTCACAATCTAATCACCCTACCAGTATGTTTTTGGAGTATGGGAGGAAACCTGGAGGAAACCCATGCAAACACGGAGAGAACATACAAACTCTTTGCAGCTGTTGACCTGTGTGGGAATTGAACCCAGGACCCCTGCACTATCTTTGGATTTATGATTCACAAAATTTTATGGGTTTTCTAAATTAGGTGAAGTTATCTCCAAGATGCCATATATGCCATATACGTATGATACTACAACTCCCATAAGTGCTTAGTCCTCAGTTACAGCTCAGCGTGCTCTGCAATAGACCAAAAGTTTATAAATAGAAGCTCAGCCTGGTGTTCTGGATGCTTCTGTTAGTCATTGTCTTCTTATATGTTCTTCTGCTAGTAAAAAACTACAGTGATATATGCTTTTCTGTGCTGCTAATGCAGCAGAGCTGACCTGTCTATCTGGAGAGTGATTCCAGACAGTGTAGACTGATTTGCGAGTCCAGTAACTAAGGACCTGAAAAACGTACTAAACTGTCTAGAGTACAAGAAGTTGCATGGAAGAAAGCTAGAAGCTAGTGAAGAATACAGGAGGTCTGGGAAAACTTGAGGAATGAAAGACAGGTAGGATAAGGAATGTGAAAAAGGGTAGATGGTGTATCCCTCGAACACTAACCCAACGGGCAGCATCATAGATGTCCAACTAACACATGCAAGAAATGATTTGGGGAAGAGGAAAGTGCATATTTCTAATGAGGAAGTACATGCAGGATGCAGGATGGCATTTGTCGCATGCTGTTAAAAGCCTGCCCAAGAGAGTTACGGTAAGTACTAGCTGCAAAAAAAAAAAAAGACTAACAGCAAAGGTTATAGGCCAACATTGCATATTGCAGAAGCATTAAAAAAAGTTATATTGGCATAGGTGGTTAAAAGATGTAAGAACCCATTCCAATTCGCACACAAAATAATTCAGTACTGTTCCTACAGACACTAACCTTATGACTGCCATCTAGAAAAGTGACTCAGTGATCGTGGACAGTGGAAACTAAATACACAGAGGTCATTGTTAACTTTGTAGAATGGAGTGACAGAAAATAACTTATTTAAAATGTTGGGAAAACTAAACAAATACCTAGGTGTCTACATAGATCATACACTGAACAGGGCGGAAAATAGCAACAAACTTTACAAAAAGGCAATGCTGAGGATTTATTTCCTTATAGTTAGAATTATTCCATATCTTCAGAAGACTTCTAAGATTCTAATTTTTTCCTGTCATCTGCTAAGCGGCAGGCATTAAGGAGAAAGGTAAATCTAAAAGAGAACCTGTCACCAAGTTTTACCCATCTAAACTTCTACCCTCCCCAGGTAGGGGATGTAATGTCTTTTCTAGAATCCCCCCTTTTATGTAAAATCTTCCTTGTTTGCCTATAAAAAAGTCTCTCCTAAAATCTGCCAAATATGACTACTCACCTCATTTTTACAAGAGATGAGTTAAGTTAAGTGGTTGCACGGGGTGGGTAATTGTATAGACTCCTATAATTGGTTCTTTAGTACCTAGAAATATTATTTTGGTGTTATATTAAAGATAAGAATCACATCTTTTAGATCACAGCAGGCTTGTAAGAACTTGACATATAGGCAGTTAGAAAATAGGTGGGATCTGGATCTTTATCTGCACCTTGCATTTCCTGCTATGTATTTACCTACCTACCTTCCTAGATTACAGAATCACATCCCTGAAAGATGAGATTCTTATCTTCAATATGAAAGCATATGGTGTGACAGTACCAAAGATACAGACATCCTAGATGATCCATACCCTGCAACCACTGAATTTTAAGTGGAAATGAGGTAATAAGAGTCTTATTTAGCTCATTATTTGGTAGTCTAGTAGAGTAAAACCTAGTGACAGGTTCCCTTAAGATCATTTAACCAGGTACAGTATGTAACTAGCAACAGTGTATTTTTTAAAATGTTTTTGTTTCCTTTTCCTGATCCCTATCCTATTTTGATGTTATGTTATGCATGTCTGTCTTGAAGCTGCACTCTACCAAGCATTTTCCCATCGGATAAAGGAAGTTGTATTGTATTGTATATAATGAATGTAAACGCCTGCTGGATTACTGATCCTCTTCTCTTTTTTTCAAAGGTTTATCATTACCAATGTTTTACCTAGATGTAAATAAAGTATGTGCTACTTGCTTATTTGCTAATATGTCACTGCAGATGGAAAAGTAAAAATTTTAAATTCTACAGTATATGAAATTTACTGGCTATCCTGAAGTTAAATATTGTTGCTTTAAGCTTACAGTTGCTAAAGTTGCTGTAGCAAATCAGTTGTAAGGTGACCTCCAGATTAACTGCTTTAACCAAAATAGCTACAGGTACCAGGATGAGCGCAGAACCCAAGACAGAGTCTAGTCTCTTAGAAAATGCAAACTCACAATGTTTATAAGTGCACCAGCATATATAAAACACATAAAATAATCTGCATGGGGGCGTGAAAAGGTGATAAAATACTGAAATGCTATAGGCTTCTTAAATATACCAAAACCTCCCCTTTAAGACATTTTTCCAAATGAACTTCATCATTGCAAAAATACTAGACCAGAAATAGAATGTTTATCCTAATTGTTCTTGTGTTAGCTCTCTACTTCGTCACAAAATGGCCTTCAAGCAAAGAAGCTACAGGAAAGACAAGGTAAACAATAGCGAGGTAATTTCTAAATAGTTCACACAAAATGATGTTTGAATCATGACATGGCTGCACAGTGGCCCCCGACTAAGACAAGATGGCGTCTGGTTGCATCTGTAGTGAAATATGATATCTCTCACACAATCTATACCCTTTGCTACTTTGCTAATCAGACCTTTTGTCTTAGTGTCTTAGTGTAAGGAAAGTTATACAATTTTCCAATATACTTCCTGTATAAATTTCTCAAGGTTTTTTTAAGATAACTGCTTGCTGTCCTTCTATAGAAGGTTTCTATGTTTACTTCAAGCAAATAGAAATCTGGACAGGCAGGTGCATGGCCCATTATTATCCCAGGGAGTAACCAGAGATGTGTGATAGTAACGGCTCATGCATCTGTGTGTCCATCACAAGATCATGGACAAATTACTACTCAGTGAAAGTTAACATCGCGAAATATGTAAAGTTTTCCAGGATGGGATAAGGAAAACCACAGCCAAACCAGTTCCCTATGCTGTACTGAAGAGACCCAATCAGGTCGTAATAGTGCTGTCTACAGTTGGGAATCTGTTTAGTCTGGAATAGATATACTGGTTTGGTTTTAATCCTGCATCACATCATGTCATAAGGCTTCTTGAAGGTCATACTTGATGTCAAGGGAGCTGCCTTACAAGGTAGTTAAAAGAGGCATGGTTTTCTTATCCCATCCTGGAAAACTTTGCATATTTTCTTAGATTCCCCCTACTGGAGCATACTCCTACACGGTGGCCTTATTTGGCAGTCTCCATAAGGAGAATTCTTAATTCCAGAGTTAGGAAGTAAACAAAGCAGCTATCTATGAAAGGACTGCAATCAGAGATCTAGAAAACCATTGTGCCTCCCTGTGCCCCCTCAGTGTTGCTGTGGGCTCATTCACCTGTCCGCGATCCAGCGCTGGCTCTCCCGATCCGGCTTGCTCTTCCTCGCCTCCTAGGGTGCACTCACGCCAGCTTCTTGAGATTTCAAGGGCCAGTGCACACTCATTGGCGCTGGCCATCTGGCAATCTAATAAATAGCCAGCCTCTTCCCTCATGCTCCTACCGGATCTTTGTGACTTGTGCCTCAGAGAAAGCTTGTCTATTATGCCTGTCAGACTTCTGGGGTAATGAACCCTCTGGACCACCACGGATGATGACACACGCCGACACCTGGGACTGGAGTCTAAATGGCACTCGGTTTTCAACAGAGCCCGGGTTGGTCTTGCTGCGGCATGGTACCACCAGGTCGTTCCACAGGTGCGACTTGTCCGCGGTGGCAGCCAAGGTCGGGTACAAAGTAGCAAAGTAGGGAACAGGTCTGGGGTAACAACATGAGGTCGGCACACAGGTCACAGATAACAGATAACAGCTTTTTCAATGGCATATAGTGCAAAGAACCGGTGGGGGATACTGGGAGAAACCGGCTTTTATGGAATCCCAGGAAGTGACCAACGCCAATCAGAAGTGCGCTGGCCCTTTAAATTTGCGACTGCCGGTGCACACATGCCCTGGCAGCTGAGACGGGAGCAAGAAGGTGGAGAGGTGTGTGAAGTCAGGAAGGGACGCCGCCACGGAGAGTGGCACGGCTGCCTGCAACCCAAGATGTGGGTCGCAGGGGCACCCGTGACAATGCCTAATGCTCGTCTTGTGAGTTCCTGTTATGACTCCGGTTCCATCCCTATGCTCCTTTGCCTCCTGCTTTGCCTTTTACATTGATCGTGTGCTGCCTTTCTCAACCTCCTCCAGTCTGTCCCTGACCACGCCAA
This sequence comes from Engystomops pustulosus, assembly GCA_019512145.1. Classification (NCBI taxonomy): domain Eukaryota; kingdom Metazoa; phylum Chordata; class Amphibia; order Anura; family Leptodactylidae; genus Engystomops; species Engystomops pustulosus. The sequence continues at coordinate 114,165 of WNYA01000667.1, forward strand.
GGACAAAATCGTGCCTGTGGAGCGACCTGGTGGTACCAAGCCACAGCAATCCACTTTGCATCAGGCTTTGGTGAAAACCAGTTGCTTCTTAGAGTCATCATCCGCAGTGGTACAGCGAGTCCACAACCCCTGAATCCTGACAACCATGAGGAATAACTTCTTTTTACACAAACAACATCAATTATTTGCTGAAAGTGGACAACACCTTTAATACCCCTTCAAATATACTGATTATATAGGCCAATAGTGACGTGTTTGTTTCTACAGATCTTAAAGAGCTAGTGGAGACGTTGGTTCTCAGATGTCAGGTTTGTACCTCAGGTTTGAAAGTTGAGATGACTAAATTCCAATTGCACAGCATTCTGGAGAACTGTTTTGCAGGGGTGGGTTTAGTATTTAAGTGTTAGCTTCTGAATTGAAGCCAAATACAAATAATTTTAATGCCATAGAAGAGACCATGAAAATTGCTACATAGTTATTTGGGAGAGTATTTAGTATACCATTACTATAAATTTGTATGTATACTACTGCAGAGAATGTTGTCAGTGAAAGATAGGCCAGCCAGAGGTCACTACAGTCAAAGAACACGGTCTGCATCCATGTCCAAAGGACAATGGTGCCCAAACTGGTTAAGGCTGACATATTGTGAGGTTCATTAGTTATTTGGGATTTAGTATAACTTTACTATAAATTTGTATGTATATGTACAATGAATGCTGTCAGTGATAGGAAGGCCACCCAGAGGTCACTCACTACAGGGTTCAAAGAACATGGTCTGCATCCAAGTCCAAAAGATAATGGTGCCCAAACTTGTTTGGGCTGACTTGTTGTCAGGTTCATTAAAGAAAAAACAAAAAATACCCTAACAACAAAATGACCCATTGTTTATCAAGCATTTAGTCTCAGACTTCTAGTCTAAAAGCCTCTCTTTAACAGTTTACCAAACCACACTTTGACAACCATTTGCTGCCATACTACTAAAACTGTCTAACAGTTTATAAGTTCTAAAACTGTCTATCCATTCTAAAACTGGACTAGACAGTATTTAAATGGCCCAGATTAATCACAGTTTTTGATGTTAAATGATAAATCTGAAAATGATTGTTGCTATCTGAAAATAGTGTGTGCTGTTGTCTGTATTACCTAGCAAGTGATCTGCGGACATTGGCTGCATATAGATAGCACCTGGCAGTCTTTTTCTATTGTCAATGGCTCATGATCTAACCTCACCCATCTGACACATGGGACAAACCATTGTTTGCATTCTGTAAAACTGCACTCATTGTGTACAGGTTGAGTAAGTGGGAAAATACTATCAAAAACAAAAAAAGGCAACGAAGGATACGTATCATGAACTAAATAATACACAATCTTTATTAGTAAATCAAACATCAATGAACAATGTCAACAAGACAGCATGTAAATAAAAACACTTAAAAAGTATGTGCCCTGTGCTCCCTAAGCCAAACTGACCAGATGAACAATTCTATCCGCAACACATGAATGACATGGTGCTAAATGTATAAAAAAAAAAGAGAAGTTGGATGTGTATGAAAAGATGGCTTAAATTTAAGCCATCTTTTCATACACATCCAACTTCTCTTTTTTTGAAACATATGCACATTGGGATGTGTGGCACATAGAGTTGCCTTTATCTATTTTGCATGGTGCTAAATGTAACTACAATGGGAACAGTCTGCGTATATAAAGTACGTGCAGCAGTTAAAGTGACCAGTGCAAAGAATAGCAGCCCTGTTATATTGTTGCCTAAAAGCCTAACATATATGATACCCAATGTACATCTGAATGGCCATGTACAGGAGGCAGGTAGGCATGCTCAGAGTGGGGGGAGAAAGAAGAGCTCAGGAGATTAATTATAAAAAAACATAATATTACCTGAAACAAGCACTATACTATTAAAAAATATGTAGACTGGAGGGTAGATTTTTTCGACAATGCATTTCGTACTATGCAAAGGTCTAGTATAATACTAGAGAAAATAAAGGAAAAATACCACTTAGTAGTAGGTAGTCATAAAGTAAACTAAATATACATAGCCCTCATGCTTTTCTTCCTCATAATGGGACATATCTTCTCTAGTTTTTATGTAATGGTAAAAAATAACTTTTAAATATATGCTTATTAGCGGCGGTTGCTCCTGTACACGTCAGACAGGTGGACCGACGCAAGTCGATGCCGTCTGTGGATCTCGGGAAATTTTGCGAATGCGTAGTCCTTCAACCATTGAAGCATCTGCTTCAGACGGCTTGCAAACGTGACGATTCCCGAGAGACGGTGATGTCACTGGTTCTTGGGGAATAGAGGTGGGAGGCAGTTGATGAATACAATTGCATGCAGTAGAGCAGTAGATGGGCATAATTAGGGAATGAAAGAGCGTTGAACGTCATCAGCCTGTGTGCCATTCAGGTGCTCCGGCATTAATATGCATATTTTTTTACCGGGATACAGATGTATGAAGATTAATGAAGATATGCCCTGTTATGTGCAGGTATGTATATTTAGTTTACTTCATGACTAAGCGGTAGTTTTCCTTTAAGTTTCATAGGGCCTAGTTTTTTTCAAAACACAGCATTCATACACTATTACTTAACTTTAAAGAGTTGAAACACAGTACTTTTGTAATTCACATATTTTTATACTTTTATTCTTACTCTTGAATAACAGTAATGTTATATTTCCTTTGTTTTCAAAATGTACTATTCACCTTTTATGAATTTCTATTGTGATTTAATCCAATATACAGAAAGTCCCCGGTTTACATACAAGGTATGTTCTGTAGGTTTGTTCTTAAGTTGAATTCATATGTAAGTAAGAACTGTATATTTTATAATTGTAACTGCAGCCAATATTTTTGGTCTTTTTGACAACTGGCTTTTAAAATGTTGGATTGTCATAAGAACCAGGATTAACAATAAAGCTTAACATCAGACACCTTTGAAAATTGTTATGGATGTTTATTGTAGTCTAAGACTAAAGTACAGTAAATTACCAACATCCAGAGGTCCATGTGTAACTAGGGGTCGTCTGTAAGTCGTGTGTTCTTAAGTAGGGGACCGCCTGTACATGTGTTCATATCCTATCATTAACAACTATTAAAAAATGTTAGATATCTATAAAAAAAAGAAACAATTTCTAAACTTCTATAGGCATTGCAGCTGATAATTGACCAATTGTGGAGATCCAATAAAAACCTAAATGGGTGTCCAATGTCCCTGTATGAATTTGAACAAGTAAGCTACTCCCAAAGAGAATCCTACTACTGGGTTTGGTTATTATTAGCAGGCACATGAAAGGAGCAACAACAATGGTACTTCCATTCTTGTGACCCCATGGATAAGCCACTTATAACCTATAATGTTTCAGTTTTGGGCCCAAAGTGTAAACACAGTTACAAATAAAATGAATATAGTGATGAGGTAAAAAATCAGGAATAGACGATCAACCACTAGAGCAACAGTGTGCCAGTCTGTTTCCTCATCATCTTCATTAGCGTCAATCAATTTCTTGTGAATATTTTGCACTTCTTTCAGTAGCATCTTCAGTAGCTCTACCTCCAAGGAGTTTTCTGTGTATAATGGATCCCTTGCTCTGTGAGAAACCAAACCAATTTCTGTGTAACCACTATTATCTAAGAAAAAAAAAATAGATATAAGTAATGTAACAATAATATTAATTGTGGAAGATTTAATAAGACCAAGGCACCAGAATCCTGGCACATGATCCACCCAAAAACTGGGGAATTTACAATTTATTTTTATTTTTAGACATTTTTTTGTACTTTGCTGGACAGCTTACAAAAACTTTATAGAATGGGCAATTGGATTAGAAAAGTTGTTAAAATGTGCCCCATTTGCTAATGGAGAAGTGAAAAAGGTTTGAAGGTATCTAAAAATGCGGACTAAAATAGCTAAACGAAAAATAAAAATGTTACGCCTATTAGAAAATGATGTAAAAACAATAGCTTTCTCGCACCAAATGAGTTTCGGCAAAATTTCTCAAACTTAAAAGGATATATAAATGGGATATTCGCATTATCCTCTTGACCCATAAAACTTGTATATATTATCTATGCTGTACAATGTATAAAACAAAACAAAATGTTAAAAAAGCTATTCCAGAATATTTTTTTTTGCATTCACCCCAAGAGGTGTAATAAAAAAGTAATTACAACCCCATTCCATATGATAAATAAAATAAATTACTGTATATACTTGAGTATAAGCCGACCCAAGTATAAGCTGAGTCCCCTAATTTTACCACAAAAACCTAGTAAAACCTATGTTTTTTTACTCGAGTATAAGCCGAGTTTGGTTTTTCAGCACATTTTTTGTGCTGGAAAGCTAGGCTTATACTCGAGTATGTATGGTAATAAAGATGTATAACATTATTTAGGGCAAAACTAGCTGCAGCAGGGAGAGGAATGTATAAATGGAGCGGGAGTACATCAGGGTTCACCACAGGATTACCATTCACACTATGATTAAGGGCATTTGACAATTTTCTTGCCCAAAATCTTTATTTTACGATGTAACCAATAAAGCAAGTTATTGTTTTCATTTTTCCGGTGCTATAACCGTTTTTTTCCTATCTTCATGCAAGTCTCCATGGCTGCAATCCAGTGAGCACTGGCTCTGAACATTGGAAGTCTATTAATTAAAACCCAGCTTGCAAAGAGTGGCCTAAGGGCTGTGGGAGCTGTTCCTTTTAGGATTTTTTTCAACGAAAAAGACAATATTTGACAGTCCAAGAATGCACCTCTATGGCAACCTAGAGGATAGTAAAGCATACTGCAGAATTTGGTGTACCCAATCTACCATTTCTCTTTTTATGGTCTTCTTCTCTGCAGAATAAATGTAACATGTGTCAACTAATATGCCCACTATACCCCTTAATAAATTCCTTGAGGGTTTTAGTTTACAAATATGGTAATTCTTTGAGGTTTCCACTGTTCTAGTATCTTAGGGACCCATCACATTGCAGGGTACCCAGTTGAGGCAGCAGTTTATGCCCACATAACCAAGAGTGTTGTAACCAAGAGTGAACCTAGCTTCTCTAATATCTGAGGTGAATTATAGAAAGACACCCCCATGGTCAAATAGTTATGTATTATGCTTAGTGAAAATAATCAATTGGGGTACCCATTGATCACAAGAACTGGGATCCGTTGTACCCCAAATTAACAGAGAAGCCGGTCACATATGCTCCTTGCTGCTCTTTTCATTTTTATGACAGTGATAGACAAACTAAGTACTCCGCTATCTCCATCAGTGCCATGTACAATGAATGCAGCGTCAGCACGCATGTTCAACCTGCCTCTCCATTCATTGAGATACAAGGGACCCCGAGACCCCTAGGATGCCACACTTTTTATTGCTATCATTCTGAGGACTGTACGACCTTTTAATCATATTTCATCCCATTTTTTTATGAGTGATGAAAAGATGCGATTCAGACAATTGAACATTTTTTCTGTTATGATTATTTCAGGGGAGCAATGATAGTATAGTAACACAAGGTATTGGTAATAAGTGAAGCACAATCTCATCTGCTACATATGTCCCCTGTGTGCTCCCCACACTTTACTCAATTATCCCTCATATTCTCTCCCTCCCTCATGTTGCCCCCTCGTATTTCCCCTCACTCAGTTACCCCCCTTCATGCCCCCTAATATTTCCCATCACCTTACTCGGTTACCCCCTCATGTCTAAACCTTCTCATTCAGATACTGCCCCCATTTTCTTCATCCCTCTCATCATTCAGTTGCCCCCCCCAATGTCCCTCCGATACTCACTCAGTTAGGGCCCATTATGTTTCCCCCTCACCTTACTGTCAGTATACACTGCCTTGTCCTGAAGGTCATGTGATCATGACATCAGAGGTCATGTAGCCTTCAGATAGCAAAATTGTCCAAAGGCAACTGGAACTGAATGAAGTCATTTCAGGTTCTGCAGGGGAAAGCAGCTAATGCACACTATTCATTGTGCTTTTGCAAGCAATTTGCGGCAAAATGCGACAATATCAGCAGGGATGTTGAGGGGAACTGCCCCAAGATGCTGCCCTTGGCGATTTTCTCAGATCGCCTCATGGGTGGTGTGCCCCTGGTTGTACCCATGGTAATAAACTTACTGTCATATATGTGTGTGAAACTGCACAACAACGTTTCACTGTCAAACATTAAAATAGAAACTTCATTTTGTTTCAAATGCTTAATGGGTTAAAGAAGCATACCAAAAGCTGTTCTGTATAGTTTCGATAGCAATCTATAAAATAAATTGCTCTCGAAATTATTTATTTTCTGAAACATTTTGAAAATGTTTGATTTGTTGGCCTTCAAATGTCCTTATAAAATAAAAAATTATGCCAAGGTAAAACAGACATATGGCTTATGTCAGTTAGTACCCTATATACACTCATTGCACCAAGCACTAATCCAGCAACGGAGCTCAGCAACGGAGCTCAGCAACGGAGCTCAGCTGCCGAACAACAAGGTTTCAAAGTTCCTTTATACCAAGAGCCATCGATTTCTAATTAATAATAATAATAATAATCTAATAATCTAATGGACTCAAGGAGCAGCCAAACCAACTTAATAACCCCAACTTGCCCCTCCAACGAAAGTCATCTCCCCCAAGCCATATTGTACCATTATTTCATCTGTTATCATCTGTGTTTCTGATGGTCTATGATTTTTCTTTTGTGTACTCTAAATGCTGGAGCCATCCATGTACACCACAATTTCTTAAGGGATCAATAAAGCTTTATTGTATTGAATATGAATGGTAAGACAGAACATTTAAAATTCTGAAAATTGTGAATTTTTGCTAAATGATTCCAGATTTCCAACATGTCACAAAAAAACCCTGAAGATTACTTAAAGCGTAATGTGTAAGTTATAGGGGCTTATTTACTAAGGGACAGGGACAGTTATAGGTGCTTATTTATGCCGGGACAGGGATTTAGAAGGGCATTGTGTCACACATGATTGGATTTTGGTGCAATTGCGCCGGCTTTCATGCGACACAAATCGGTGGGCAGGCCGCAAAATAAAGGGGCACAATATGGGCCACAAGATGATGGAGAGATGAGGGGTCATTATATGAGGGGGGAGATGAGGGGCTACAATATGAGGGGAGGTGAGGGAGCACAAAATGAGGAGGAAATGAGAAGTCATAAATGTGAAGGAGGGTGATGGAGGCCACAATATAAGCAGGAGATGATCGGCCACAATACAAAGGGCCACAAATTATGGAGGAGATGAGGGGCCACTTTATTAGAGGGAGGTGGAAATTTCATTTCATAAGAGGTCTTTCCTTATGTCTCTATTTACACAATGAGATTGAGTTGCATATAGAAATGCATATCAAGCACAACATGGGAAAACCCTTGTTTCTAATTACCAAACATAAGCATTTAGCTCTAATGATCGGTGTTCACTGAGGAGATGCTTTGGATGCTCTGTAAATCTATTTTAAAATGCAATTCAATTACATCTTGTGAACTTGGTCTTGGGCTGCATTCACACTATGGTGGGTTATCTATCCTGAGTCATGAAATTTGTGCGTGTTTTGGGTTTGCCAGGTTTTTTAACTTTGATTTACCTTAGAGATTAATATCTCTGAGTCTGTGGGGTTTTGGGACTTTATCAAAAAGTCGTATAAAAGTCACAAAAACGTAGCAAACTCTAAAGTTTTTCTAATGCTTGAGCAGGGCTGCCATTCATTTGTGACTTTTTTAACCACGATTTGTGACAAAATTTGGACTTTTTCATAGGTCCACATCTGGATCTTAAAGTAATATCGGACACAAAACTGCATGGATAACTTTGCGGGGTGAGAGGAAAGGTCACAGATTTATGCGAAAATTTACAAATGTGCCCAAAAATTTGCAAATATAAGAGAAAGAAAATCCTAAGATAAATGACCCCCTGTGTGTCATCCTTAGCTTCCAATTAAACATGAATAGCATCAGCCACTTACCATCTTCTATTATTGTCTCCACTTTTACTTCATGTCTATGAGGTACTTTAAAAAACAGCACACGAGCTAGAAATTTTATGACCAAGAGATGAATCCAGCCTGGCACTTCTTGGTTTGTGTCAGACAGATCGTTCATGTAGGTAGTTGCGATGGATCCCATAATGCTAGCCACCATGATGGCCATACAGGTACAACAGAATACACCTATAAAAATATACAATAGACCGCACTGTGGATTATCATGGTGTTCTATGAAATATAAGAGAAACAACAGCTTAAGGGAAGCAGGCTGGGTCTATATCTAGGTTCTGTAGTCTGACATTGTGAGGAGGTGACTTGATCATGATATATTCATTTTTTGTACATAAAGATTTTTTGACCATTTTATGATACATCAAACCTCTTGCAGTATCAGGCTGCGCTGGTGTATGATAGATAACCCACAATATGTATTTACATGAAAGCTCAACTTGATCCACATCTGGCCACTGCATTGGTTTTTATCCGTATAATTGTGTTGGGGTTGGTACTTTGGTACACTCTCAGCATTCTGTATAATTAGTTTAGTTTCTCTGATGTCATTTGGGGTTTCCTGGACTGAAGCAGATGACCTATCACTGCCCTTATGACAGCAGATATACTAATCAGCATATTGGGTACATAAACTAAAGGTACTCACTTGTTAGGAGTGGTGGGAATCAGAAAAATTCTGACATTTTTAAGAATCACTAGAAACTATTTCTCTCATTGCTCTGAGGATTTAGCTATAGTATAAGGTACGTTTTCTTTATAAATACATATTTAACTATAACTATGGGTCCACATGATTATTAATGTGCATCGCATTTGTGTATAATGGTACCATGGGCAAAAAGAACTCCAAACAATAATTTGCAGTGGGTCTATCTAATTTGAATAAAAAAATACACATTTTTTACTATTAATATGTGATATGTAAGAGTTTACAGACAGAGAACATACTCAACAACGGAGGGCTCTCAGATGTAGCCAGAAGTTGGTTCAGAACAACAAGAAGTAAAGCAAAACCGAGTACGACTGTGATTTTAAACATAAGCCTTTGTGTATCTTCTACATGTATAAACATGGCAATTACATCCAGGAAAATCAAAAAGCAAATTGGGACGATAAAGGCAATGACTTGTACTGAGGCGTTCCTTTTAATAGTGACCTAAAAGAGAAGCAAAATATTTTGCTATATTGATGCATAGAAAATGTAAACATGTAATTTAGTCTAATTAACTAATAAATGCTGCACGTATATACCATACATGACAATACTATGTTAGGCCCCTTTCTTATGAACCTATGCTCTTCTGGGCCAAACCCCGGGCATGTCATTTGGCTGGCTGGAGAAGGGGTGAACGCTCCTTATCCCTCCCCTCTCCATAGGGAGCCACACAGATGCACTGTATGTACTGTAAAACATTAAACATGCTCCATCTTTTTTCTGGCTGCGGTACGGTACAGTGACTCATGTTGTGCTCACCATACTGTGCCAGTTCATAATGACTTCTCAGATGGCTGGATATAAGCTACCATTCATATAGATAGCATGTGGCCATCATAAAAGTTCATGTGCATTGGGCCAAAGAAAGGCTGTAATCGCAGGACACAAACAAGGACACTGAGCCCTGACACTGAGACCCCCAATCTGTCCCTACCTACTTATTGGGTCCCCCCTAAACAGAGGCCAATAACTTGGTGACGTTCCTTCCATGGGTAAGGTGTGAACATGTAAAAATACAGACAAACAAACACAATAAGGTGAGGTATACAATCCGAGTTGGCAACAGCAGGGAATAACAATAAACAAATCACAATCCAAATAGAGTAGTCAAGACACAGACAAGAGATAAGAAACCAGAACTAGAGAATGCAAGAGAAGCTAGTGACCAGCAAGATAGACATTTGACCAGCAAGGAGTCAAAGCTAACCAGGACACTAGGGAAACTAAACCCTGCCACAGGTGGAAAGAGCAAGCAATTACAGATCCACAGTGTTAAAAATGACTTTTTAAAAATTAATATTTAAAAATAATAAAGGTGTACTTACCTCCTCCGGCGCCGCCGATGTCCTGTTTGATCCGTGCCTCTGTTTGTTTACAGGGACACAGAAGCCACGCACAGGGAACTTCCGGTCTGCGATGTGTCCGGCTCCTCCCATCTGTCCCTATCTCTCAGCGTTGTAAGCGCTGGGAGATGGTGGCGGATGAAAACTTCCGGCCTGTGCGCCCTTGTAATCAAACCTGCACACAGAGGAGATGGACCGCGGCGTGGGACATCAGCAGCGCCAGAAGAGGTAAGTAGATGTTTATTATGTTTAAATAGCCCACCCCAGCCCAGCCCAAAGTAATTTTTAACACCCAGATAACCCCTTTAACTCTTGCATGACAGAATCAGTGAGGGAAATGGCAGACATCAGGTCAGATACCCATAGAACCTAGTACAGACTGCAGGATGACGAAAAACTCAGTGTCTCCTAATCCTGCCAGCACGGTTAGAGGAGACAGCAGGCACAGACGTGACAAAGGCACTATATACCGGGGGCTCTTAACTACTTTTACTAGAAGTCCACTGAGGTTGTTTGCACATCATTGAGTTTGCTTAATAAAACTAGCTGCCTGTGTCTGTCAGGTTACTCATACTGGATGTTGAACAGCTAAACATGTCAGCTGCCCTCTCTGTATGGGGTGTCTGTAGCTAAAACCCAAGATTTTTGCCAGCACATAAACATAATAAAAATTATCCATGATCATACTGACCAAAACAATGAAAGAGTTTTTGATTAGTTGTACTGAATTAGGAAATTTTTTCCAGCTTACCAGTACTTTGCATGGAATATTAAATATTGATTTTAATCAAGTACAATTTGCCCTGCAGATAAAAAGGCCTCATAAAGAAAAGGCTCAGGAAAATACAAAATTGGCCTTTAAAAGGCAGAAAATGAAAAATGAAACTTCAAAATGTGTAAAGCGGTTAATTTGTTTTAATTTTCACCCCTTTAAATTATAAAGTTATAATCATTTTTTCCATTTTTGGGGTATGAATGACGCATTAACAATTTGTTTAAATTAATCCTCTCCTTTCCAGGTAGCATATAATATCGTAGGTGAGCACTATTGAAATATTACAACCACAACATGTACAAGTTTGAACAACTGGTGCATACCTGATATCGAACTCCATTTGGTAAATTGGTTACACTAAAATTTAACAGCTTCCATTCCCCAATATTGAAAAAACTATCTTTTGATTGTTTATATATGTAAGAGGAATTATATTTAGGTGTAAATTGTATGTCTGTAATATAAAATGATAAAAGTTAGAAATCAAATGATTCAATATAGTTCTTTTTTATTTTTTTAGTATTTGATATAAAGATCCTGCAAACAAAATACACAATAAAATAAGAATATTTATTCATATATATTTATTTAGAAATAATTACGGTATTTCTAAAGTACAGCCTTTTTTGCATTCAGCGTTTTGGCTGTGGGCATTCCCTAGTACTGATCACGTATTTTGTTTTTATTCTGTCTTTCACTCATTTGTCGCAAGTTCTTGTCTTTTTATCTGTTGATAAAGCTAGAAAACAGTTTTCAAAATATATAACTTATGTCTCATCTGCATGCTGCTTGTACAATGTTTGATTAGGTTTTGCCATGGATTACCTGAATTGGCAGTTCCATTATGCTAATTCTTCTTCTCCTTCAAGGTTGTAACAGGTTTAGACACATGCGAAATTGTGCAGTTTGCGTTGTGCAGTTTGCCTTTGATGTGTACATGGTGCGCCAGATTTAGGATTTATCTACATTTAGAGGTCCAGTTACCAGCATGCCCCAGGACATTGGGGAAAATTTAACAAGCTGTCTGAAAGTCAGAATATTTCTAGTTGTCCATGGCAGCCAATCAAAGCTCAGCTTTCATTTTACCAGCACTCATGAATATTTTAAAGGGGAGTTGGGATTGGTTGCCATGGGCAACTAGAAATACTCTGACTTTCAGACAGCTTGATACATCGGCCCCATTACACTTATACTTTTAAATCAAGTCAGTCAGAGAACCAGTTGTCGAGAATAAGGGAAAATATAATGGGGGTAATCTTATTGACAAATGGTAGTAGAAAAAGTCATTGTTGTGAAAAGGCCTCTTTGAAGGGGTTTCTAGGAAGTTCACATTTGTTTACAGGTCAGCTATAAGCCACTATTAATAAATATTCATAATAAATATTCATAAATATGACATTACTGGTTCACCTGTAAATTTTTGAATAAAGGGAAATCTATTCCCCGTACCACCCTACCCTTCCCCTCCTCTTCCTTAACCCCACCACCCCTTCTGTGTTCTGTCTTGTCTCGTGTCTGTGACCCAGCTTCAAGTTCCTTTAGATGTTGTTGACGGGTCTCACTGTCATTTTGTTACTTGTTACTGTTATAAAACTTACTTCTCATTCTAATTGTAAGGTATACCAATTCATATGTACGCATATGCCGATATTGTAAAGTTGTAAAGTGTATACGCAAATATGAATGTTGCTAAAGGAACAATGATCTATCATATGTTGTCATGCTATGCAACAATCAATAAAGTTTGATGTTGAACCATAAAGGGAAATCTATAAACTTACCCTCTTCAAAATAATTTATAACAGTTATGTTGCAATGCTGAGTGTCAAACGGAAAAAAGTAGACATCTAGGTTGCAGGTACTAGCAATTCTTATGGGTTTTCCAAATGAAATCAATCCATCATTATTAATACCATAGAAAGGGATAACAGGATTTTTATCATCTGCCTCTGTCCTATGTATAATACAATTGTTAAAGAATGGAGTTAGATATAACTAATAACAATGACTTCAGAGTGCATCAATCATCTTATTGAACAAAAGTGACGTTTAGACAGTAACAGATACATTTAGAAGAAAAAAGGGCTTTCAAATATAAAAAAGTCTATTAATTTATTCACTGCTCTCCTCTTGCCTCCCGTCCATACATGTGCAGAAAGCTGGTGACATCACCTGGCTCTCGTGATATTTTGTTCTCTCAATATTTCGTTGGTATCTGATGGTAGATGTCCTTTCAGTATTTTTGCGCATTAAAAATACTTACATTTCAACAATATAGATGTCCGGTGCCCATAATTTATTAGGTTTATAGAAAAAATGTGTAATATTGCAAAACATATTTGGGTCCCATTGGATAAATTCATTCTTCCATTCCTAAAAAGAGAAAATTTTATGGTAATAAATTTAGACAAGCCATGGTGAATGGTATATAAAGGAAGATTGAAACATTCAGGTTAGAGAAACAAAATCAGGACTGGGTGGCCCAGATAAAAGGGTGCTAGCAATTATAGGGCTGCATTATGGATGGTCCAGGGGTATTTATTCTAAATAGTATTCTATATTATTTGGAAGAGATCTGTCATTTAGGAAAATAGATAGATAGCAGAGTGAAATCACTAGGAGATGCACCTGATAAAACTATCTTTTCTTTGTACTATGGGTGGCTGAGTGTATGCTATGTGGTTAGGGTGGTATGAATCTACCTATAAGATCTCTT